>JAJMCG010000077.1:0-47267 GCA_030572895.1 Jamesozyma jinghongensis
ATGTTGTACAAGCCTATTCAATTATAAGTGAAAATTTTTACCATCTGTCATTTTTGTTGTTTCAGATGTAAATTTTCCATGCTCTAATATTCTTGCACTAACCATCCTGAAAATGTTAGGATTCAACATAATTCTTATGAACTTCAATTTGAAAAAACATTTACTACATATAGCTATAAATCCAATCATGCTCAACCCCAAATACAACTCTTGGACGTTTCAATTTGCTTGTGAACTACTTTCTAATGAAATTACACTCTTTGATTACCTTAATGCAAATTGCTTATCTCAGATTGGATAATTTGAGTGAGCGTGATAATGGAATTAGTCTTGTATATAAAATAGTTACTGAATTTAAGCTGCTTACTTATTCTGCACTATGTTACAATTACAAATTAAGTAATCTTAAAATGCGTTTTGTAAAATACAATCAAAACATGTATACCAAGTAATAAAGAAAAATTTAATGTGGAATATTATTTGGGTATATAATTATGTGTTATTGGCACAGTTAAATAAAAATCGTCATTGTGATGATCACTAATAAATATGGTTGTTCTGGTTTGAATTGAACATCAAGGTCGGATCAAACTCGTCGCATTTCCTGCACTTGGAAAAATGAACTTCACCACCAGAACGTACATTGATTCTTTCAAGCCAGGCTACTTCTGCAATGGCTTTTGTCTTTGCAATCCCTGGAACACCACCTTGTCTTTCAAAAAACATTTGTGCTCTTTCTTTTATAAACATTTCCATGGACCAGTTAAGATATTCCTCTTGAACAGTTTCTGGCAAGGTGTAAAACTCGTTGATAGTCATACACTTTGCCATTTTTGGAAAATTGTAAATTATTTTAGCCATTATTGTTTCTTTGAATAGTTGTTGAATTTAATAAAGAATAAATATTTTGTTCTAACGGCAAATTGATAATAAATTTAAATTAAGTCTGATTTTATTAGAGTAAATTGAAAGCAATAAATATATTTTAACAGTAGCATTAGTTTTTATGTCTCTAAAAATTTTCTATTTTGAAGTCCAGCTTGGACCTTTTTATTACCTCATCACATATTTTCAACCAAAAGATTTTAATCCACACTGAATATGCTGCTAAAGTAATAAGCAAGACAGGTATGTTGTAAAAAGAAATCAAAATTACAAAATGCGTATATTTCTTTACCTTTAATCTATTTTTATTTTGTTACCTTTTTCTTGCTTCCCATTAATGGTATATAAACCCATACATTCTGACACAAAATTAAATATGGAGACGTTCTGAATTCAGGAAACCGAGTCATGTAAGAGTTTGCACCTTTTACTGATTAACTGGAAAAATGCGTAAATGAAGAGTGCTTACTTCTGGATAGTTTGCTTTTTGATTTCTATATAGAGAGAAAATGAGATAAATACCATCTAAATGGATACATACTTCAAATTGTAATAATTGCATTACGCGTGACCAGGTTAAATAAGCTAACAAATTTGAATTACTTTTGATAAAACGTATATAGTTTAAAGTTCGTTCCAATTATTAACCACTTAATAATACAATCATGGTTTAATTTGCTTAAACTATAGATTACTGCCTAAATTACATTATCACATAAAGCTATAGAAAAAAGAGGCCTGTAGACTCAAAAAAGCATTTAAAGTAAGTTACAAAATAATCTGGAATGGTTTGGATTTTCAAACATCTCCAGAATTTGAAATGTAGGATATTTCATTACATATATTTATGATTTTATAGCCGAGAACTATAGATAAATTTATATAATGTCATTTCGTGTTCGTCAGAGAAATCAGGGATCTTAGGATTAGAAGTGGTGGAAAACTTTGGCACCTTAGGTTTGACCTAGATTCAAAGTGACACATTCCTTGTATTTGTCCTGTTTGATAGTGTTGACCTAAAGACCTGGTCCCACCGCAAAACCCTCTCTTGGGGTAAATTTTAGTATACAATTGGAAGGACGGTTCAGTGATGAAAACCTCTAAGCTTATCTTTGATCCTGGAGAGCAGGCCTTAATGACGAAATTCAATTTGTGAGATCTCGTGTTAACGTCCTTTGGGGTGCCGTTTTTATCAACGACGAACTTGAAATCGTATTCTGGTAAAATCTTACCAAGGATTGTTGAAGTAGTAGAATCAAAAGTGGCAATTACCTTGGTGACAATCTTACCAGTTGGGATAGTAAATTCGTCAATATCAACGTACTTGTTTGTAATAACTCTGGTTTAATTACCGTCAATGAATCAGTTGTTAACCTTATTCAAGTTTAAATAAGAGTGGTTAGTGATGTTGACAGGCGTGGTCTTACCTTCAACGGTACCTTCGTATTCAATGCTTAGGGATTTTTCTTCAACGTTCAAGGTGTATAAGCCAGAAACCTCAAAGTCACCAAGTAATTCACCATCCAATTTCTTGTCAACCAAATAGTATTGAACTGTGTAGATATCCTTCGATGCATTCCTAACTAAGGGACCTAAAAACCTCTGGACATGAGTAGAGGAGATACTGGAGTGGTTAGCGTTGACACCGTTATTAATGGTTAATTGATAATCTTTGTCGTTTAAATTGAATTTACCATGAGCAATACGGTTAGCATATCTGCCAATAGTGGCACCTAAGTAACAAGCTTCAGGGTTAGTGTAACCAGCTTCGTCATCGTAACCAATAACGACAGATTGACCATCTACTGTAATATCAGCGATAGTGGCACCTAAGTTAGCAAACGTGGCGGATAATTTGGTACCGGCACCAATGGTGACGAATCTAGAGTAGTATCTTTTCTGGAGTTGCAAACTTGGTTTCAACATCCTTTAATTGATAACCGAATGGATTTTCAGTCGTCCATTTCCACAAGCCGCAGGAACATCTAATTGTGTTTGCCATTTCAATTCTCTAATGGCTCTGTCTGGCTTAGCAGTTAAGTTTAGAACATCACTACTCCTTCTACCAGTAACTTCAAATGGGATCTTAATACCAAAGGCCTCACAGAAGGCATGATAAACTTCAAAGACAGTGGAACCCTTACCGGAACCCAAGTTCCATTTACGACAGATACCTTCTTCCTTGTTGTAAGCTTACAAGTACTTCAAAGCAGCGATGTGACCCTTAGCCAAATTGAGTTAATGTAATCTCTAATTGGAGTACCATCTGTTGAGTTGTAAACTTCACCAAAGATGTATAGTTTTTCACGTCTACCGACAGCGGCTTGAGCCATATAAGGTAACAAATTATTTGGAATACCTAATGGATCCTCACCAATCAATCCTGATGGGTGAGCACCGATAGGGTTGAAGTAACGTAATATGGCGAACTTCCATAACTTCTTCTCGGAGTTGTGAAAATCATTTAGGATATGTTCAATGGTTAATTTGGTTTGGCCGTATGGGTTGGTTGGGCCCAATGGAGATTCCTCCGGGACTGGAATCATTCCAGAGAATCTAGTAGCATCACCATAGACAGTGACAGAAGAAGAGAAGACAAATTTTGACACTTTATATTTTTGCATCAATTCCAGTTGGTTAAAGTATCAAATATATTATTGTGATAGTATTAATGGAAGTCGGATGGATTCACCGACTACCTTAAGACCAGCGAAATGAATGACAGGGTCAATTTTGTGTTCTCTAAATACTCTTTTTAATCCCTTATGATTGCACAAATTGACATGGTAGAATGGGACGTGAGTTTTACACAGAACCTCTAATCTAGCCACAGATTCATGCGAGGAATTGGATAAATCATCGAAGATTACAACCTCATAACCGATTTCAATTACTTCAACGACTGTGGGGACCGAGGTAACCGGTACCACCGGCGACTAGGACTTTTTTTAGCATTGTGTTGTTGGATCGTAATTATATTTATTTAATATTTAGTATAGACTTGTTATTATAACCAAAGAGAAAATAAAATTGTTAATCATACCGAAGTTCCCCACTTACAGAGAGAAAGTATCAAGAAGTACAAGCTTTGTAACAAAAGCGTGCTTTACCTCCAGAGCCAACTGGTAGGAATAGGAAAAAGCCTTTAAGAAATAGGAAATAATCTGTTACTATGGAATCTCTGCACATGATTCAATGTGAGACAGATCTTTCTGATCTGGTAACTTGTTCCGTTACGGGAAATTAGAGTCTTGGCTGCAGAAAATTTTGAGGGAAGACGTAGTAGACAGAGGAAAAATCCTTTCAAATGTTAAGGTTAATTAGTCCCCTGCCCTCGACATCAATAGATCTCCGAACATATAACTCTGCAATAATATGTTTGTCCCACAGTATAGCTTATTGTGTACTCCAAAGGAGCAAGCGCCACCTAAAGTACTCACAGAGAGAACACCAAGTGTAATAGAGAAATTTACTGCCATTTATGGATACCCTCCAGACTTTATTGGCAGATCGCCTGGTAGAGTTAACTTAATAGGTGAACATATTGATTATGCTAACTTTTCTGTGTTACCTATGGCTATTGAAGTAGATATGTTGGTTGCCGTAAAGGTACATGAATCTGAAGCGGATGCCACGATAAATCCATCAATTACATTAAGAAATGTAGATCAGGAGAGGTTTGCAGGGAGGAAATTTGATTTGCCATTAGATGGTTCATCAATAACGATTGATCCATCAATATCGGATTGGTCAAATTATTTTAAAAGTGGTCTATATGTTGCGCAATCATATTTGAAAAAGATCAATCCAAGCAGATTTCTCAATCAACCCCTAAATGGGCTAGATGTTCTTTGTTCTGGGGATGTTCCAGTAGGAAGTGGTCTCGCATCCTCTGCAGCAATCATCTGTGCCGTTGCCTTAGTTATCGTGCGCGCCAACATGGGTAGAGATTTTAAAATATCAAAGTCTGACTTGCTAAGTATAACGGTGGTTGCCGAACATCACCTGGGGGTTAATAATGGTGGTATGGACCAAGCTACCTCTATATGGGCAGAATTTGGTCATGCATTGTTTGTTCAATTCAAACCAGAATTAAAGGCTACCCCAATAGAATTTCCTAAGTTCAAAGAAGGTTGGGATATTCAATTCATGATCGCAAATTCTTTGGTAATTTCAAATAAATTTGATACAGCTCCAATCAATTACAATTTAAGAGTAGTAGAGGTTATTACTGCAGCCAATGTTTTGGCTAATCATTTCGGTGTACGAATGAACTTCGATGATTCAGCCAATGTTAGAAAGGGTAATCTAAGGGACTTCTTAGACGCATATTATGCTACTTACCATAGCTCAGAGGGTCCATGGACTGGTGATATAGATATGGGAATTGAGAGATTGACAAAAATGTTAGTATTGGTACAAGAAGGGTTAGGCCATAGAAAGCACGGTTTCACTATCAGTGAAGCAGCACATGCATTGAATTGTTCTAGAGAGGAATTCACTCGTGAATATCTTACAATTTTTCCCATCAGATTCCAAGTGTTGAAATTGTATCAACGAGCCAAACATGTGTATTCAGAGGCCCTAAGAGTACTCAAAGCAATGAAACTGATGACTAACAAAAATACTATAGAGGACCCCAAGGCATTTTTTTTGTCCTTTGGGAAATTAATGAACAAATCCCAACATTCCTGTGCAAAATGGTACGAATGTTCGTCCCCAGAACTTGATTCCCTTTGTGAAATTGCATTAAAAAATGGTTCATACGGTTCTAGGCTTACAGGTGCAGGATGGGGTGGTAGCACAATTCATCTGATACCGAGTGGACCAGACGGGGAAAATGTCCAAAGAGTCAAAAAGGCGTTGATAGAACAATTTTACATGGTACAATACCCAGGTATTACTAGTCAAGAATTGGA
Organism: Jamesozyma jinghongensis; assembly: GCA_030572895.1. Lineage (NCBI taxonomy): Eukaryota > Fungi > Ascomycota > Saccharomycetes > Saccharomycetales > Saccharomycetaceae > Jamesozyma > Jamesozyma jinghongensis. The sequence continues at coordinate 5,805 of JAJMCG010000077.1, forward strand.
GGAAGCTATCATTGTCTCAAAGGCTGCACCTGGTAGTTGCCTCTTAGAGCTTCATTGACCCATCACTATTGAACACTGACCATATACATCGGTATATGAAATATAAATAGCAAAAACAGTTATTTACACTGTTAATAGTAATGAAACCTTAAGTAATAACAATTAGTAACATCATTAATGAACCCACAAACATAAATTATTTATACTAATAATTTGATTTTTTAAATCTGGACGTGCAGAATTGATTCATTAATAATACAGTAGTAGCATTATGATAAAAAAAATTTCTTTAAGCTTTTGGAAAAATTTAGATTATACTGTTTTCAGGATGATCCTCAGGTTGGTTGATGGTTTCTTCATACTTTCCGTTAAGAATTCATTTTGAAGCCTCTTCTTCCGGTGTTTACTTTTTAAATTACTCCATCATGTTCCAGTTATACTATGTTGGTCTTGGTTTGATGGTTTTGTATATGGCTCCAGATTTACAATCTGCTAATGTCATGTTAGGTTTGTGTCTTTCCTTTTTGATTGCTTTCTGTGGTGTTGTTCAACCTGTCTCATTATTCCCTGGTTTCTGGAAGTTTATGTGGAAAACCTCTCCTTTCACATATTTTGTTCAGAACTTGGTTGGTATTATGCTACACAAGAAGCCAGTTATTTGCTCGAAAAAGGAATTGAATTACTTTAACCCACCTGCAGGTCAAACCTGCGGTCAATAAATGGGTACCTTCCTAAAAAGAGCTCCTGGTTAAGTTGGCGATCCAAATTACACTGTTAAATGTGATTACTGCCGCTATCGTATCGGTGACAAATATTTAACAAGTACAAGTTCCAAATACTCGTTAATTTGGACAAGATTTGGTATTTTCTGGATTTATGTTGTTTTCAACACGTATACCATGACTGGTGCTTACTATATATCCTGTATCGGAACTACTGAATGTTTAACCATCTCTACCTGTCAAGGCTAGAATTACTTTTTTTTTACACCTACAAAGGATAAACAATTCGACCTCTATAATTTACTTAGTCTACAGGATATATTAATTCAAAAACAATATTACATAGATAATAGCTGGAAATCACACAGATCAAATTTACTATTGCTACTAACAGCAAAAGCTAAAGTCCATGGGTTTTACTGATTTGAGAAATCCATGGAAACTTTACCGGTATTTGCTATTACGAATCCAGCTGTGCCCCCCGATGACCACCTTTACTGATGGAGCAAAGAAATGCGTAACCATGGTAATTATTCTGCTGATTTGCTCAAATTGAATGCAGAAAATCACAAACTCATGCCAAATCCGCGGATATTGATACCCACGGAAATAACTTGTAAGTCTGCCGCACATCGTTTTTTATCCAATAAGAGGAGTAGAAATACGTGCAGCCCTAAAACTTTTGCTGTAAAGCCATTTGTAGGGTTTGAATGAAAAGTACCCCTTTCAAATACTAACCCTAAAAAGATTTTGCACCAAACTATAAACTTTTTAAAATTTGCCCCGATGTTTTTTGAAACCCTACCAGTGGTAGCGCCGCTGTTTGTTTACATTTCCCAATCAGAAAATTCAACCCTCAGTATCTGCCTTTGCAGTTTCTAAAAAATTTTCGTCCGTGGAAATAGATTATAGTCATTTGTATTACAAATCACTGCATGATTTCTCAGACATGCAAGCCTAAAAGGACATTTCATCCCAACGCAACCCTCTTAGGATTTATTTGATTCCATATATATATATATATATATATTTACCCACGTAATTGTTGAATTTGAGGAAACAAACTTTTCTTGATCTTACAAAATACCAAGAATTAAATATAGTTCCTTTCATATTATTTTGAGTGCTAATTAATATTACATACAACTGACCAATAAGCAAGGAATTATATTTACATCACTAATAACAATTTACAATGTCTATTCACGATAGACATGAAGGTTCTGTCCATACAGAAAACTCATATCCTGAATCTGAAATTTCCTTCACTGGTAAGGAACAAATTCAGAACAGCGAACAGCACGGGGAGACTATTTCAATCAATGGCTCCTTGAAGGATGATACTGAGGGTGATAGATTAACTAGAATGCTCACAAATCCCGGTGACCATCACTCAAAAACTCAAGAGGGTTTCTCACACGATACTGCCTCTAGAATTGAAGCTTTAGCTGAAAAGTTGTCCCATCATACAACAAGAGATGGTTTACTGAATCCAACTGCTAGCTCTGATAACAAGTTTGACGCTAGTGCCATCTTTGCCAGTTTTGTTCACGATGCTAACGAACAAGGTATTCACATCCGTAAGGCTGGTGTCACTATCGAAGATGTTAATGCTTTGGGTATTGATTCCTCTGCTCTGGAAGGTGCTACTTTCGGTAACATCTTATGCTTGCCATACACCATCTACAAGGGTATCAAGGCTAGGCGACAAATGAAGATGAAGCAAATTTTACACAACATTAACGGGCTAGCTAAGGCAGGTGAAATGGTTTTGGTCTTAGGTAGACCAGGTGCTGGTTGTTCATCTTTCTTAAAAGTTACTGCAGGTGAAATTGACCAGTTTGCTGGTGGTGTAACAGGTGAAATTGCTTACGATGCTATTCCACAAAAAGAAATGATGAAGCATTATAAAGCAGATGTCATTTACAATGGTGAATTAGATGTTCATTTCCCTTACTTAACCGTTCAACAAACTTTGGATTTCGCTATTGCTTGTAAGACACCTGCTAAGAGAGTAAACAATGTTTCTAGAAAAGAATATATTGCTGCCAGAAGAGAATTATTTGCCACAATTTTTGGTCTAAAACATACATACCATACCAAGGTCGGTAACGATTTCGTTAGAGGTGTTTCTGGTGGTGAGCGTAAGCGTGTTTCCATTGCTGAAGCCTTAGCTGCCAACGGGTCTGTTTACTGTTGGGATAATGCTACCAGAGGTTTGGATGCATCCACAGCCCTTGAATATGCTCAAGCAATCCGTATCATGACAAATTTATTGCGTTCTACCGCATTTGTTACCATTTATCAGGCAAGTGAAAATATTTATGAAACTTTCGATAAGGTTACTGTTCTTTATGAAGGTAGACAAATTTACTTTGGTCTAATTAATGACGCCAAGGATTATTTTGCGAGAATGGGTTATCTATGTCCAGAGAGACAAGCTACCGCTGAATTCTTGACTGCTTTAACTGATCCAAACGGTTTACATATCATCAAACCAGGTTATGAACACAGAGTACCTCGTACAGCAAGTGAGTTTGAAAAAATGTGGCAAGAATCTCCTGAGTTCAAACAATTAAAACAAGATATCGCCGATTACAATGCAAGAATCGATATTGAACAGACCAAAGAACTGTATAACAAATCCATAGCTGATGAAAAATCCAAATGGGCTAGTAAGAAATCTTATTACACTGTATCTTACTGGGAACAAATCAGACTTTGTACTATCCGTGGTTTCCAAAGAATTTACGGTAACAAGAGTTACACGGTTATCAATATTGCTTCTGCCATCATCCAATCCTTAATCAGTGGTTCGCTATATTACAATGCTCCATCTTCCACTTCGGGTGCTTTCTCAAGGGGTGGTGTTCTATATTTCTGTTTATTGTACTACTCTTTAATGGGTCTTGCCAATATTAGTTTTGATCATAGACCGATTTTACAAAAGCACAAGCTATATTCATTATATCACCCATCTGCTGAGGCATTTGCTAGTACTTTATCTTCTTTCCCATTTAGAATGATTGGGTTAACATGCTTCCTAATCATCATCTATTTCCTATCCGGTTTGCATAGAACTGCTAGTTCATTCTTTATCGTCTACTTATTTTTAACCATGTGTTCTGAATCTATTAATGGTTTATTTGAAATGGTGTCTGCCGCCTGTGATACTATCTCCCAAGCCAACTCCATTTCTGGTATTCTTATGATGTCTATTTCCATGTACTCCACTTATATGATTCAATTACCCTCGATGCATCCTTGGTTTAAGTGGATCTCTTATGTTCTTCCAATTAGATATGCTTTCGAGTCTATGCTAAACGCTGAATTCCATGGTAGACACATGAGTTGTGGTGGCACTCTGGTTCCATCTGGACCTGGTTATGAAAATGTTGCTTCTGAAAACCAAGTTTGTGCATTCGTCGGCTCTAGACCTGGTCAATCATGGGTTCTTGGTGATGATTACTTGAAGGAACAATTCGAATATACTTACTGGCATACTTGGAGAAACTTTGGTATTATGTGGTGCTTCTTGATTGGTTATACTGTCGTAAAGGCCGTCATTACTGAATACAAGAGACCTGTCAAGGGTGGTGGTGATGCCCTTATATTTAAAAAGGGTTCTCACCATTTCAAGGTTAAAAATGACGAAGAAGCTGCTGATAGTTCCAATAGTATTGACATCAAGGAGAAGTACTCTAGCAGTGGAAGTGGTAATGAAGACGATGATGACGAATCGTTTGATGATTTAGAATCTAAGGGTGTTTTTATTTGGAGGGATGTTTGCTTCACTATTCCATACGATGGCGGTAAGCGTATGCTTTTAGATAATGTTTCTGGTTATGTTGCTCCTGGTACTCTAACTGCTTTGATGGGTGAATCTGGTGCTGGTAAAACTACTTTGTTAAACACTTTGGCTCAAAGAAATATTGGTACTATTACTGGTGATATGCTGGTTAATGGTAAACCGATTGATGCTAGTTTTGAAAGACGTACTGGTTATGTTCAACAACAGGATATTCATATTGCTGAAATGACAGTGAGAGAATCTCTTATTTTTTCGGCCCGTATGCGTCGTCCACAACATATTCCTGATGAAGAAAAGATTGCCTATGTTGAAAAGATTATGCGTGTTTTAGATATGGACGCTTACGCCGAGGCTCTAGTTGGTGAACTTGGCTCTGGTTTAAATGTCGAACAAAGAAAGAAGCTATCTATTGGTGTTGAGTTAGTTGCTAAGCCTGACTTGTTGTTATTTTTGGATGAGCCAACATCTGGTTTAGATTCTCAATCATCTTGGTCTATTGTTCAATTGCTAAAGAAGTTAGCTGCTGCTGGTCAATCAATTTTATGTACAATCCATCAACCTTCTGCTACGCTATTTGAAGAATTTGATAGGTTATTGCTACTGAAGAAAGGTGGTCAAACAGTTTACTTTGGTGATATTGGTAAAAACTCTCAAACAATGTTGAGTTACTTTGAAAGAAATGGTGCTAGAAAGTGTTCTTCAAGTGAGAATCCAGCCGAGTACATTTTAGAAGCAATTGGTGCAGGTGCCACTGCCTCAGTTGATGCGGATTGGCATCAAATTTGGAAGAATTCTGCTGAGTTCGTTGCTACAAATAAGAAGGTTGACGAGTTAATCACGGATTTGAGTTTGAAGAAAATCAATAGTGAAGTTGGTGAGCATCCTTCAAAGTATGCTACTGCTTACATGTACCAATTCAGATATGTTTTAGAAAGAACCTCATTAACCTTCTGGAGAAACCTAAACTATATAATGGCTAAAATGATGCTTATGTTAGTTGGTGGTTTATATATTGGTTTTACCTTCTACGATGTTGGTACAACTTACATTGGTTTGCAGAATGCAATGTTTGCTGCTTTCATTTCTGTCGTCCTTTCTGCACCAGCTATGAACCAAATTCAAGCCAGAGCTATTGCTTCTAGAGAATTATTTGAAGTAAGGGAGTCTAAATCTAATATGTTCCACTGGTCATTGATCTTAATTACCCAATACCTGAGTGAATTACCATATCATTTGTTATTTTCAACCATTTTCTTCGTTTCTTCATACTTTCCGTTAAGAATTCATTTTGAAGCCTCTTCTTCCGGTGTTTACTTTTTAAATTACTCCATCATGTTCCAGTTATACTATGTTGGTCTTGGTTTGATGGTTTTGTATATGGCTCCAGATTTACAATCTGCTAATGTCATGTTAGGTTTGTGTCTTTCCTTTTTGATTGCTTTCTGTGGTGTTGTTCAACCTGTCTCATTATTCCCTGGTTTCTGGAAGTTTATGTGGAAAACCTCTCCTTTCACATATTTTGTTCAGAACTTGGTTGGTATTATGCTACACAAGAAGCCAGTTATTTGCTCGAAAAAGGAATTGAATTACTTTAACCCACCTGCAGGTCAAACCTGCGGTCAATACATGGAGAACTTCTTCAAGGTTGCCTCCGGTTATATCACAGACCCAGATGCAACATCAAACTGCGCCTATTGTATCTACAGTGTTGGTGATGATTATTTAAAACATATTAAATCATCATACTCCTACTTATGGAGAAACTTTGGTATTTTCTGGATTTACATTGTTTTCAATATTTTTGCAATGGTCGCAGTTTACTACCTAATTCACGTGAGACAAAACAGTTTCTTGAGTCCTTCCAAAATTTTCAAACTATTGAAGAGAACCAAGAAATAATTAATTAATATAACCTACGTGTATACAAATAATTTCATAGATTTTTAAACAAATTAATATAATTTCTAATCCAAGCTAAGCTTACTGAATTAAAATTTCATATTTATCATTCCTCTTCTGATTCTTCGGAAAATTCTCGAAGCACAGAAAACCTTCGAACTCTAATGATGTTATCTAGTTCCATTCTCTGATTAATTCGTTGCTCTAGATAGAAATCCTTCCATGTTTTCATTTTTATCATGGAATGCTCGAAGTCACCATCAAAATCATCATGTCCCGTTCCCTTGTCTCCACCAGCAACGGTTCTAGTTTCACCCCACGAGAAATCATCAAACTTCCAATATGCGTACGTTGGAAGAACAAAATTCCAGATTGGTAAAGCAAGAATGTAAATTAACATCCAAATTATATAACACCATTGTGTAGCTGTGATAATAACCAACAAACCAGGCAATCCTAAAATCAAAGCCAGCAAGATCAATGTTATTATTGGTGTGGGACTAGAAAATATTGAAAACCCTATGACGTAGATTGTGAAGCAAATAGCCAGGGGTAGGATCAATGTACCAATCAGCTCTATACCAACCACAAATTGCATTGAAAAACAAAATGTCCCACAGAGATCTCTAACCAAAACCAGCTCAAATAAATTATGAACTGTGGAATTTATCCAACGACGTCTTTGAGATAATAAAACAGAAAATGTGGAAGGAACTATAGTTTTACAGGCTGCTTTAGGAACAAAAATCTGCTTTCTATTTGGAAATGTTTTCAACATTAAAGAAGTCAAATATCTGTCTTCACCTAACAATAGAAGATTTTTCTTGTGTAAAGTGGTGGTATCATTATCAGAATAACGCTCAACGATATCAGGATTACAAAGAATAGGAACCCAATATCCTTCGGAACCTTTTGGAGCCTTAATTCTGTAAATAGAAAAACAGCCAGGAAGGCACGTAACAGATCCAAATATAGATTCAAATGCTTTCACTTGATGATGTGAAATATAATATTCAAATACCTGAATGGCACTAACCCAAGATTCACGTTTGTTAGCAATTTTTGTTTCTCCACATAGTCCCATTATCATCGGATCTTTAACAAGTTCGGCTAACATGTGGGTAAGAGAGTCTGGAAATACTTTGGTATCAGCATCCACCATTAGGACTGCCTCATACAGAGTTGCCATAAGACCAGTGACTTGCCAGATGTTTTGTAAAATTTGAAATTCCAATTCAGTCATTCTTTCATCAAAAGTGATTCTTTGAAGGAAGGACATTAAGATTATCTGTGAATCTCGTTTACCTCTATTCCCCGGTTTAGTTGAACATTGCTCTTCATCAGTACCACATTTGACTATTACTATTATAGGCACACGCTGTTGTCTTTCAGAAGGAACGGTAGTCTCTTCATATTTGTAAAACCCAGCGTAAACCTTGGCCATGTTATGTCTTTTGGAGCCACTGGCAACTGCAACGTAAGAATAGGCTTTAACATCTTCAGGATGTACAACAAAATCTTCCATCATACCAATTACAATTTCAGGCGTTGTTTTATTGTTACCATGCCCCTTTATCAACCCGTCACAAACAACCATCAATAGTTTATGAGAGCTTGGGTAATCTGTTGTTGCCAGGGAATCCAAGGTGAGACGTAAGCTTTCCACACCTTCGGAATAGCATGTCACAAAACATAATGTATGTATTAATGGGAAGTGATATGGCATGAAATCCAGACCAGGTTGATCTACAACGTCGGGATGAATTAAAGTTCTATCTAATTGTGTTAATTTAGTAGTTTCAGGAAGTGTGTCATCGATTCTTAAACTTGTCCTTGAACTACCCAAAATAGAGCTTGGTGATTCACTTTGATTTATAAAATTTGAACTCGCAGACGCCAGTGGAGATTGTTTATACCCAAAAGAGAAGGCTTGTTGCATTGGCATAGTTGTTAAACCTTTAAACGAATTAAATGAATATTGATCATCTAGAGAATCATTATTTTCATATATTGAAGGTCGTGAAGAAGAACCTTGAAGTATCATTGAACTTCTACGTTTTATCATATAAAACGGACTTTCTGAATTATTCCCGCTTTTAGAGGTATTCCTTTTAATAGGTCTAAAGCGAGGGTCAACCTGTTTAATTGGAGCTTGTGATTGCATATTATTAGACCATTCTTCTATTGCCTTTATATGCAAATCCATTGTCTTATTATCAACCTTGTAGGCACCTTGATCCTTCGCTATTGTCCACCGAAAATAACAAGCTATAAGGAACTTTAAGATTACAACAGACAGAATAAATACCAAGGACACAAATAATACGACATCCGAAGCAATACAACCAACAGTTTGAGAATCAATTTCGCCAACCTTAATTGTTTCAATGAGACATCTTCCAATCCTTTTATCATGTTTTGTTGATAATAATACAGTAATATCGTATCCTGCCAGATTAGAATATTGTAAATCATCAAATAACTTGGGATAGTATAACTGGTCCTTCTCCAGCCAATTTAGTAAATCCAAATCCAAGACATTACCATGGAGAACCACCAAATTTCTGGATTTATTTCTAATTTGTTCCCAAGTATAATATATATCAACTACACTGTTGAGAGAATAATAAATTTCTCTTTCGAAATCTGAAATATGACAGTTCCAACCTGCACCATATTCTGACACAGTAAAATTTGGTGTAGAACTCCCGTCCTTATTGAAGGTTTTACAAGGAAAATACCATGCTAAATTATTATCTGGATCATAGGGAATTGTACAATTTTCTTTTGGCATAATCAAATTTTTACAGTTACCATTAACATTTTGAAAGAGGAACGACGCATCAGTACCGCCTTCTTCTTGTGGTCCATACAAAAAGTCGTGACCCACTTGGATATCAGTAACGCTACCAAGATAATCTGAGTTAAAATTGTAAGCCTCTCCATTAATTATCAAATATGAACTGTCTACGTCATCAACTTTTAACCTTAATCTTGAGTGATTACAAACTGTCTTGGTAAAACCAAAAGTCAGATAGGAAACGAACACACCTAAATAACATATGATCGATAATAATGCTATTTTCTCTCTCCAGGCCATTTGTCTTTCAGGTTTGACCATACCACATAGTCTCATCAATGATGGTGGAACCCAAAAAGTAACTAAATAACAATACATTTGCCAAATTGAAATAGGCTTTTTAGGTTGTGTCTTTAAAAATCTTTTCTCTTTTTGATCCCTACCAGAATATTTTTCTACTAAACTATCCAAACTTTCCTTTGCTCTATGTTGATAATCTTTATTGGAGGAATTGCTCCGTAGATCCCCTTTTGCATCGTCGAAGCTCCTTTCATCAGAGAAATCTTCCACAGGATTCAACCCTGTTGTAGAAGGCTTAACTACAAGGTGATCCCTTTGCTCCTTAGTTTTCTGAATATAATAGTGATGTGGATCATCAGGATCATCGATTCTTGCACGTTCTGGTCTGATCAAAGCAGTTCGCCTTTCAGAATGTGACGTAAGTGGTCTTGATGCAATGAGAGACTCTTCATCTTGGATAGTAGATAATGATTCATTTGAACCATTTATTGACATTTTATTTTATCTATTATACTGTCAACGACACTTCTAGTTATATAGATATATGTGTACTAAATATCGTTTGGTGTTAATTCTTTATATTTTCTGAGAAATCCGTACACATCATATTTTGCTTTTGTGTCATATCCACAAGATTTATGGTAGACACCTAAACAAAGGGCCTAATTTGGACGTATCTATCCTGTTATTTACCATATTGCAACATATATGTATTCTGAAAGGTCAAGTAACTTAAACAATATACCACGATTTCTTATTATTGATTATTCAAAATAAGAATCGCTTGCCATGTTACTACTTCTTGTACATACCACATGAATCCTGGGTAAATTCGTCATTTTATGTTTATCATTTCATTAAGTTTTGTATAATTTTCCCACCCTATTCTCATATACATCAATGAGGAATCACTCTTGATTATACCCCTCTCAGACAAGTTGAGCAAATATAATACTACTAGAGTTCTTTTATAATCTCGCCCTGAGTGAAAAAATAACAGCAGTCGAACTTATAAAATGACTTCCCTATATATCCATCCCTTACATATCGGATAAAGACTACGGAAAATCAAGCATGCTTAGACTTCAGAGATCATTTCTACCAACATTGGGTAGATCACTTAGAGTTTCATCTAAGGTTGCAATTCCTACGTTGTCACGTTCCCTTCATATCACTAGACCTACATTCCAGGAGAATGTGACTCAAAAGTCACATCTCAGTAGGGTTCCATTAGGTATGAAGAAGAATACTAGTACTGGGAGTGATTCTAGTATTGAATTTATAACTGGGAAGTCTGTTTTGTTATTCATTGCTGTTGGTGGGTTGACATATTACGTTTTTGAAAGTCAAAAACGCAAAATGGATGCTGAGCACGAGAAGGAGGCCACTAAGGGGTATGGTAAACCACAAATTGGAGGTGGGAAGTTTTCTCTAACTGATCATAATGGCAACACATTTACTGAAAAGAATTTGGAAGGGCAATTTTCTTTGGTTTATTTCGGTTTCAGTCATTGTCCAGATATTTGCCCCGATGAGTTAGACAAATTAGGTGCCTGGCTGGATTCCTTAGAGAAGGATAAAATTGAAGTTCAACCTATCTTTATTACTTGTGATCCAGCCAGAGATAGCCCAGAGGTATTAAAGGAATATTTAACCGATTTCCATGATGGTATTATAGGTTTGACCGGCACATATCAAGATATCAAGAAGATGTGTAAACAATACAGAGTCTATTTCAGTACTCCTGAGGATGTAAAACCTGGTCAAGATTATTTGGTGGATCATTCTGTGTTTTTTTATCTAATGGATCCTAACGGCCAATTTGTTACTGTGCTAGGTACCAATTTAGATGAAGTTACAGGTGTTGAGGTGATCAAGAAGTCTATTAAGGAATGGAACGAGGCTCAAAAGGAGGCTATGAAGACCAAGAAGGGTTCGTGGTTTTCATAATTGATGAAATCATGTAAATATTATATTTGATTAAACAGTAAATAAATAATGAAGTGAAATTCACGGCTATTTTTGCTAAATTCTTGGGAAGAATAAGAATAAGAAGAAGAAGAAGGAGAAGAAGAAGAAGAAGAAGAAGAAGAAGAAGAAGAAGACAAACTATTAATAAGAAAAGTTTTACCCAAAATACCAATATTCAACCTATTTAGATAGTAGGTTTTTGTTAGTGATTTGCAATGGGTAACAATACCGCGATTCCTCTTTTGGGTAGAATTTCTAGGGATACCTGTAGGTGTAATCTAAGACATTTATTCTTCCGAATAGATATACCTTCATTCTTGATTTAAAATAATATAGTTGAAGCTTTTAAAATTAAAATTATATACAACTTTATCACAGTACAGAATAACAATAATACTTTTCACAAATCCTGTATTTAACAATTTGTAACAGCTGACATAATGACGGATCACCTATGGTGATATGCCTTGCCCTTGTTGAATAAACACATTATCTTCAAACAGTCATAGATATAAGCTATTATTTAACACTATACACATATAACGTCGAATATATTCAATTGATACTAAAAATACAACCTTATTCTTTTACAGAACCCAAAGTGACTGCCAAAAACATACTACATAAAGTCAAACAGATATAGCCAATGACTTCCCATCTGACTACGAAGATTGTGCCACTCTCACTAGCCCATTGAGCTAACCCTGCAAATACAATGACACCCAGATGACATGTTGTCAAGAATTCATTAGCCATTACAGCGTTTAATTTAACGATACTAATAACGTTTGGAATGGTACCGAAGACTAATCCACAAAATAATAACTTCCAAAATTGTGGATTGCCCCAATATGTACCCCACACAGTAGCACCATTGCTTAATTCAACTTCCTTAGGAATCATTGGACAAAGTAAAACAATACTGAATACGACAATACCTACCACATTGCCCCTGTTTATTGAGTTCAAAGTCTTTGAACTAAATTGAGTGACTTTACCGTACCAAATGTTACAAAAGACAGCGAATGGAGAGATAGCAAGAGCACCTAACCCGCAAATCAACCCGGCTTTTAATCTATCAAATAAGAATGGGTCGTTGACTTCACCGGTATCCTTGTTAATTGAAAGTTTCCCTGCTAATAAATCACCAGTAGCGTTCGTGTATGAAATAATTAGGATAGAGATTAAAGCTACTACCATTACAGTGAAGTTACGAAACACGTGAATGTTTCTTGCGATGGAACTGATCCCATAAAGTAAAGTCGTCATTTCAAACATTGCTGTATTTTGAATTAAAGTGATATCAAATGGTGGCATTAGGGAGAGACCAATGTTGTATGTAGCGATGGTTATTGTTATCAGTAATGCCAATAAAAATAATTTCAAATAACCCTTAACCTTGGCCCATAGAGATTCATCTGGCGATGTTATCGCTTCTGGAGATAACGATGTAGGTGATACTGTTGTATTTGAGGCTGCGGTATTCTTTGACCAAATTTGGTTCGAGAAAGGGATAAAAATTATTAGCCAAGTGATGAAGTAGATTATGGATAATTGAATAGCAAAGGCAGGTTTTTCAATCTCGTCCATAGTGGATGGATCATCCAATTGTGACTGTGTGACTTCCTTCCCTAGTATATGACCAAAACAGCGTGTCTGAATAATGTACGAGATTACTGCGGTAAGCCATAATATGTTAGATTGCACGGTCATTCTTGGATTGGAATTAAAAATTGGATTTGGTAAGTGGGTGATGTTTAGAAGTTGTTGCAATTAGTTGGTCTAAATATAAAATTTTCTAACGTGTTTTTGTTTTCACTATTGAAGGAGGCTTAAAAGGCGAGAAATTTTCTGTCCGGGGAATATTTTTGCCAAGTGAAAAACTGTTTTGACAGTTTTATGTATATGTAGTACTTGGTTAAATTGTAAATTGTTGTTATGTGGGGTCGTTATCTGTACGGGTTGTTTTCGATCAGTTTGCTTCAGTAGTTGATGTATGATTGTCGAAATTGTTACGTTACGTACACAATCGTTATATTACGTGAATGATTATTGAATTTGTGATATTGGTAAACAAAACTATTAAGTACGTCGTGCACTCTTGAATTGGCTATTAAAATTAAATACGGCATGGACTTGTCCATATAAATATATATATACATCGAGGATGTTTAAATGGAGCCTACAGCAATTGCCTCTCCATGCGTTTCTTCCAAGAATTTCAATCTATCATGAATATACTTACAAAGACTGACCAAATCACTTGGACTCTTTAAATTGTCCTCCACGTATTTAAATACTCTTTCCTGATTAACACATAGTTCCTCATGGAATGTCTTGAAATTTTCAAGTTCGATATCGTAGCCACCTAATCTTTGCAAATTTGTGAATGATCTAATCTGGTTCCCATTCAGTATCAAATCTTGATCTCTCCATAGTTTTACAGGGTCAAATTTAGGTAAATTTGAATGAACAAACATGACATCAACTAGCGGTTGTTTCTCTTGTCCACCAGTTGTGAAATATCGATCGTACCAATCCTCCGGATCATATTTGGAATCGAACGTAGCATGTTCGGGATCCTCAGCAGCTGCCTTGGCAACAAGGTATCGTTTATAGTCTTGGATGAAATCATGTTGTAACATTGCTACGCCACGGAATTCTTTACCCTTATCCTCTTGGAAGTATCCATCAACACCAACGTTTGTTCTAACTTGATAAAATGGTAAATTGTAAAAATTTGCAGCAGCAATGAAGGTTTCTTTGTCCCCCTCACCTGCTGCCTTTTGAGAAAATATTGGATAGTACCAATTTGGACCATTAACGTTATAGTATAGTGCCAATAGGACAGTTCCAAGATGTTTGGATTTGTTGATTAACAATTGACCAGATTCTGTGGAGACATCTGGCATGGTTCCTAATAAATCATGGAATGGGACCGATGAAAGATCCTTTAAGTTTTTGGTGTATTTTTGTGGTGGCGTTAAATCGTCGTATGAGTTACGGACTCTTGTGTGGGTGTCAACTGAGATACCTGCTATATCGTAATAAGTAGGGTTAGTAGTACGACGCCAAAAATCTGGCCATAGGACCAAACCTGTAGAAGTATACGGTTCACTAATAAAGATATCATTTAAGGGTTTAATTGGGAAATTATCAGCATCTAATAGTAATAAATTTTCAAAGGATGATGCTATAATGGCTAGGGATTTGAATTGATACCCCTTAAATTCAAATTTGGACATCATCTGTTGTGGTAAGATATCACTGATATAGATACATTTTGCATTATAACGGGGCAAGAGATCGTTACAAAATTTATCCTCACCTGTATCTGAAGGTGGGATAAATACCTCTACAGGTAATGTTGAACCTTGGTTTCTAAGGGTCTTAATAACAGCAAATGCTTGAATAGAGAATTTTCCACCACCTACTGTGACTATCCCATTGTCCTTATAGGAACCCTTAGGTAAAACTAAAGTGCTTAGACTATTGACAAACTCTGTATGAGATTGGGATAAATTTTCAATCTCTTGTTTAGATAATTGTAAACAGTTTAATAACTCTGCCTGTGATAGTTTGTACCATTGATCATAATTATCCCTTCTATGCGATACGTCACCGTTTAATTTACAATTTGGACCAGTTCTTCTTTGTGATTTCCCAGTTGGTGAAAAATCGAGTATATGTTGAAAGACGTTGTTATAAAAGGTTTGTAATTTAGTTTTCTGTGCTTGGTCCTTTGAAGTTGATGGGGAGAGTATCCCTGGGTAACTGTCTAGATATGGTTGTACGTAAGACGCATAGTGAGAGACGTCCAAAGAAGAGTTCTTTCCATTGAAGTAGTTGTCTAACAAAACGAATGCAGCGAGCACTGCTGTAATAAAGATGACAACTTTGAAGAGTTTATGGAACCTTCTATTGAATAGCACGGCCATCGGTGGTTGTGATTCTTGTTGTGGTTGAATTATGCTAGTTAGTTTTTGCTATGGTAAAATATGAAATTTTTCACGCGAAATGCTAAAAAGTGGTAAACTTTGAGGCTGAGTGAAATAACAATAGTAAAGGAGTCATATATATGAGTCAGTGTATTGCTCTATGCAAGTATGCAAATGAGAACTCTTTTGTGCGTATGGATATGAGTAGCATTGTGTGTGTAACTCTGTAAATGTGTATAATCATTAGTAATAGTGTGCAAGTGTAACAACTTTACGGGACACGCAGCACCAACGATAGCAGGATCGTCAACTTTAAGAAACAGACAAACTTGCAAGTAACAAACAGCAAACTCACACAATCAACAACCAACACCCCCACACGAAGCGAGGCAAAGCCGCGCACAAAACTATAAATACGCGTTGGGACAACGATACTTATCTATTCTCACCACCACAACACAATCCAAACGTAAACACAGCAATAATGTCTGCAAACCAATACTACGACTCCAAAGTAAGTATCACCAATATCTAGTAACATCCAAAAATATCAATACTAACATTTCACAGCAACAATCTAGGGGATATCCACCACCACAACAGGCCTACTATCAACAGCAGCAACAGCCACAATACTATCCCCAACAACAACAGGGATACTATCAACAACAGCAGCAACCCGTGTATGTTCAACAGCAACCCCCACAGAGAGGAAACCAGGATTGTTTAACTGCTTGTCTAGCGGCAATGTGTATTTGTTGCACTCTGGATATGCTATTCTAATCTATACACATATATATATATATATATATATATATATGTTTTATAATCTATGTACTAAACTGCTGCAAGAATGCAACTTGTTCAGGGGTCCATTCCAGGGACTGCACCTCATTACTATATCTCACCAAAAACTGCATCACATCAGATGCAAATACCTGTGCATCTACATCAATACTCATCCCCGAGATCATCAACTGTATCGTCTCAGGACTCATCACCACCTGGCTTAAGTTCACAATACGAACAAATCCCATATATGCACTGCTCTTTTCCTCGTAGGACTCAACATTGGCTACACAACGACACCATTTATTCCAAACGGCATCTGAGGCAAACCCTCCCTCGCTGAATACCTCAGCGTGAGAGATACCAATACGACCGATTGTGACAGCTACATTCTCTAATACATATGGGTCAATATCCATGTAAGTATTGGTGAATAGATCAACAAGTGCTCTGGAGAGATCAATTACATACGAGGCCAAGTCGATCCGTTCACTGATTATACCAAGACACCATATCGCATTAATCAATGAGGGAACTCCCTCCACGTCGTCGTTATGGATGATTTCAGTACCGATGAACTTGATGAATGTAGGTAATGTACCCTGCAATAGCTGTGGCGGGTAGTATGTCACAATATCCCCAAGTAGTGCGTAGACACTTTGACGCACTTCGTGGACCGGATCCTGTAGACATTCCATTAGTATACGTAATATTGTGTTGTCACCAGCTGGGAACAATAACGGTTGAGATTGTTCACCGAGACCCTGGACGAGTCCATCTATTAAATCCAATGATGTGATTGTGAAATCCTTCTCTGGCACAACAACATTTGGATCCGTCTGTGATTGTCTTTCAGCTTCAACACAATGAGTGAGGATTCGATACGCACGAGTGTACACTTCAGAGGCCATCGGTAGAAATCTTTCCCCTAGGGACGATGCTACACATGATAAACACTCAAGTAATGGCCATAATTCTTTGTCCTGGTCTGGTAGCGAGGACCATTTGTTGATCAAATGTGGCAAGATGATTTGCATACCTTGATCATCTAATTCAACTTTCTCAGCGAATCGACCTACAGCATCGTATAGAATAATTAAATTCTTCTTCTTGTAAAACTGAAAACATTGATCGAAACTTCTTAATAGATCGGTGTAAAGTAACGTCTCTATTAACTCAGCATCACAGTTTTCAATGAATACTGCAACACTACTAATTGCAGCTTCTTGTACGTCCTTCTTTTTATCCAATAAACTTCCAATAATAGGTTGTAACACAGGTAACAAAAACTCTGTATGATCCTTCAGAATCCATGGTGAAAATCTACTTAAAGTCCAACAAACGATCTTTCTTACAGGGGCCCATGGATCCTTTAATTGTTCAACGAGAAATGGAATCAAACTAGGTAATTGATCATTGAAATATTTCATCCCACCATCTGCCATAGCACCAAGTGCAAGTACTGTAGCTTCACGAACGTACCATTTATCAGAGGTTAAATGTTCTCTAAGTAATGGGAACGCAATCTCAATAACATCCCTAGGCATCCCATTAGTTAACGAATCCAACGTCGCAGCGGAACATTTTCTTAATGACCAAGCTGAATCTATCTCACCGTCATCATCATCATCATCTTCATCATCATCCTTGTCCCCATCTCCTTGGGAATCCTTCTTCTTAACAATACGTGGCGCCATTGGCTTGATATCTTCATCCTTATCCTCAACAAACGCATCGTCATCGTTATGGGCCTCATAATCCAAAATACTATCTTCATCATAAACCATCTTAGCAAGTAATACAGGCACTAACTCACCCACGTATGGTTGTAAAATATGTTTTGGAATAAAACTATTACTCACAAACTCATGTAAAAATTCACACGCTTGAATAGATACTTCCTCATGCTCAGAAGTACCAATTAAATGTAACATAAAGGACACAATTCCATTCAAATGATCCAATAACTTATCAGGACGGACCTCCAATAAACAGGTAAAAGAAACACAAAGTTGAGTTCTTACGTATTCATCAACATCATTCTGAGCCAAATTAAACACCTTTTCCAAAAACTCATCCAGTTTAACAATAAAGAATTGATTTTGCAATTTAATAATATAGTTCAAACATTTAATGGCTTCACCACGAATCACACCATTACTACCACTACTCATCAATATTAAAAATTGATCCACAAGAATCTCAATAGGTTTTATTTCTTGACCTTTTTCATCAATCCAACCCAATTGGAAAAATTGTCCATTATCCTCCACAATCTTTGATAAAGCTTTCATACTACCAACGTTCCCATTCGTAGCCAACTCCAATAATTGAGATAACATCCGCAACCCACTCGCATCCTCTCTGTGGCCACGATAGTATGTGGAGAACAAAGTAGTAATAACAATACCAGTCACATTACCAACAAGTGCATTTGTGGAATTATATAGACCGTGGATGATATTACCCTTCACATACCCAATGTCATGTTTCAACAAGTTTTCCGGTTGCAATAGAGTATTCTTTAAGAGCATACCTGCAGTGGCCCTGTCGTTAGAAAGCTCATTAACGGCAAACTGAGATGTCAATGTCGGATCTGTCTCACCTTCAATTAGAATGTAACATAAATAATTAAAGAACTCAGGTTGAGACTCAAATGTCTTGAGGGAGTCCATCGCTGTTGTACGGATGTTGTGGTCCGGAGACATACAATGGTTTAGCAAAGTGGCGAGATCAACTAGGGACTGTGCATCGGGGGTCCATGTGTTGCCATTCGTCGACATGTTTGTTGCTTTGATGCTTTTACTTGGTGATGACCTTTCTTAATGGATTTGTTGCAATTTGTATGATAATTTTTCAGATTCAATGTCGTTTTTGACGGAATTGACTTGAAAATAGTTTCTTGATATATTTGTTTATACATAAGTAAAAAAATAATTAAGTAGTTAAGTTTATTTTAATCTAATTATATGTGCTGGGGGTACAAAGCTATATGTACTTAAATGTAGGGGATATTGTGCTATGATAATATTGTGCTATATACATTGACCTTTTATTGTCTGATGGCGTCGTCTAAACTCTTTAAAAGTTCGTCTATCTTGCAAAACAAAGGATTATAAATCTTTTCAACAAATGGATGAATCTCATCTTGTTTTGTGGTTAAGTTTGTAAATGTAAGATCATTGTCAAGGTCTAACACAGTGGATTGTGATTTAGCAACAGGACTCGTACTACCAACACTTGTAGTAGACATAATATGATGAGATTCCATCTTAAATTCATCAGAGGCACCTGAAGAAAGAGTATTTTCATTTTCCTCATTAGAATCCGCCGAAATCTTATTAAAGTCATTTATTTTCCTCACCGTATTTTCCTTTGTTGTGTCGCTAAATTCGTGTACTATATGATCCTCAGAATCTATCTTTCTCTCCCTGTCACTGTCATTCTCTTCATCACTGTTTATATCTGGCTCAGGGTTCCGTTCAAGGCTCACTATAGATCCATTCTTCATTATAGTTGACATATCCTGTATAGCTCTCGAAGAGGGTAGTCTGGATGCAGTATCTGGAAATTCCTTATTGGTTAACTCTGGAGAATTATTACCATGTAATTGGGGGGATTCTGTGGTAATCTCTGATGATGATGGCGAAAATTCTCCTATAGATGATATTGAATAATCTGAATTTGAAAAATGCATTTTATTCGAACCCTTCGCAAACGGATTCACAGGAGCTTCAAATATTTTTTGCAAATCATCTTCGCCAACATCCTTTTTAGGATTTGATGGGTTTAATAACCCCTCAATCTCTCTGATATTCTCATCGTCCTCCTTGGTATTATCTTCACCAATTGTCGTATCTTCTTTATTACCAATATCCCTTGGATTGTTAATGTTTGTCGATCTTGTCTTTTTGATAACCAGCGGTTGTGTATATCCTGTACTGAATGAAACATCACTAACAGTATCACTTATTTCATCATTATAATGCAAGTTTTCATTACCATACTTATCGTAATGGCTAAATTTCTTTTCATTTTTGTTGGAATTATCAGTATCTTCCTCATCAGTATTAATATTTTCATCATCTGAATCGTCAATAAACCTATCAGCAAAACTAACAACATCGTTGAAACTAACAGATTTACTTTTCTTATAGTTTGGAAGAGTTAATTTGTTATCTGAATCGTTAACAACCTTATCCTTAGAATTCGCGGAACTATCATCGATTATACTGACTTCACTTCTACCATTTTCAGTACTATCACCATCCAATGTCTTGTCTATATCTTCTTCAGAATGATTATTCATGACATTCAACACACCACGTATTGAATTTGAAGATAAATTCTCATTCTTCCAGCAATTCAATCTTGCCAATCTCTCAGGAAAAGTTTCTAAAATCTCTGCAGGCGCAAACCCAATTTTGTTGTCCCTACATCTCTTGACCAACCACCAATATGCATCTTGATCATTTAACAACAAACATGCTTCGTCTTGTTCTAACTGACAATGTGAAGTATCTGGTCCATTGAATGCATATAAAGCGTATAATTTATCTGGATCTAATTCTCTTGGTGGTGGTAATGGTTGATATTCCTCAGTTTCCTCATCATTTTCATCATCAATAAAATAGTTATGTTCCTCCTCCTCATCATCTGAAAATTGCAACGCTTGCTGTTCTTTCTTAATTTTGTTCAGATGTTCGTTGCTTTCATGCACATTGTTGTGATCACTTGCGGACATGTCAGTGAATGATCCAGCATCTCCATCCAAATTCATCAACCTTTGTTCTAAGTTGTCCTCAAATTCTGAATCAGAATAGTCCATACCTAGCCCTGTATCACCTTCATCATCTGTAGTATCTGTGCTACGCATTAAATCTACCTTCTCTATATCAATACCTGTACGTTCAATGTATTCTTCCTGAATTGGAGACTCACTGTTCTTGAGTGTCCCTTTCATACCATCCTCACCATCTGAGTACATACTGGACGTGTTACTCATTGTACTAGCCCTCTGGAAATTCATTGGTTTCTTCTTTTCATCAAGCTGTGGTGTCACTATAACACTACCAGAAACACTCTTATCTTCCTCGTTCTTTGATGCACTGAGAAATGAGTTGGGCCTTTGCAGTATATCTGAATAGTCTTCAACTAGACTAGGATCATTTAATATTGCGGTGCTACCACTAGATAACCCTGCTATGGATGTGGTTTTCATTATATCCTCCATTTCTTCTCGCGTTGATTATATTCTTTATACGATCCAACCTAAATTATTTTCTGTTACAATGTTACTTCCTTTGTCTTTAATATCTGTGTGCCCAAATAGGCTGTATATCGTGTGTTTTAGTTGTTATCCAGGCCTCTAGCTCCTATCAACGCTGCTCCTTTGCTGGTTGTTTGACGTTCGAATCAAGTTTTTTTATAAAAATGTTTAAATTCCTATTCTTGAAAGATGCGAAACAACGTCAGTTGCGAAAAATTCGATCTGCGAAACGAAGTTTCATAGTATAAAATGCTGTACAAGAGCTGATTGTATTCTGTAGTTTTTAAGATATATATATAAATATATGGTATGTATGCTATGTAGGCGTGCCTATTTCTGTGCAATTAATGTCACTAACGATATCTTGTCTGCCAGTGGTATGCAGGCTTCACAAGCCTCTTCCCATACTCGTTATCATAGAGGGACTCAGGAATCTTCCCTACTTTGTTACCATTGACTACCTCACGAGCTCGGTCCTCCACTGCGGCTACGAATTGGTCCTTGAGCTGACTCATGGCACGCTCATATTCGGTAGCCTGTTTCTCTAGGATCTTTTCAATATTGACCAATTCCTTTTCGTAATCTAGCAAATTTCTTTCAAATTTCTCTAATTGCAAGGCCTTTCTTGAGGTTCGTATTTGAATATCCTGTAGAAGCTCAAATGTAGAAGCTCTTTCTCCCAAGTCCACTTTGATCATACTTTTAATGATGGATTTCAATCCATCAGAATAGTACTTTGGCATGGGATCGAAATTCCCGGACTTAATCTTATTCTGCAATTCAACGTAGTTCTTTGCCTGAAACGGTGGATGTAAAGTGCACATTTCAAAGATCACACAACCTAGAGACCAGATATCACTCAGTGGAGAATATGGTTGGTCCATTAACACCTCTGGAGACATATAATATGGTGTTCCCACGTAAGTAGTTGCGAATTGAATGCTATTTCCTAGAGCTTTGGCTAAACCAAAATCACCTAATTTGACTGTACCGATGCTCGTCGTCGAACCAACATTAGCAGTTAAAAACACGTTACCTGGTTTTAAATCTCTATGGATAACAATGTTAACATGCTTACGTTGGGAAGTGCTGGGGGGTTTCATACGATCATATATAGTAACCAAAGTAGCCGGATCCTCCCCATAATGACAACGATATAATGCCATTAACAATTGTGCTAAGACAGACCATATAGTCTGTTCAGGTATGTATTTATGTTCTGCTTTATAATGAGATATCACCTTCTGTAAATCACCATTTGAGCAATACTCCATGTACAGATAGAGGATTTGCCTCTGTTCGTTAAAATCCCAGGAATGGAACTTTACAATATTCTCGTGATTTAATTGGGAAAGAATCTTGCATTCACTAATTAACTGCTGACGTTCCTTGTGATTCATATGACCATATTTGATATCCTTGCGAACCATTAAAGTATTTGTGGGGATATGAATAACTTTACGTACCGACCCAAAGGACCCACGTCCTATCTCTTCAAGAATCTCATAGTCACCTTCCCTTTGAATATCTCTCCTATATATCTGCTCTCTAGACATACTGAGCTGTTACTTGCGATATAAAAGTATATCAGATCAACTGTGGTATTATGCGGTATAAAGCTTCTCGATTAATTTTTCAGATCCAAAAAGGGAAAATCTATATGCTTGATGTAAACAAAAAATATTAATACTTCCCTAAGGTCTTAAAGAGATATTTATGCTATTTATGCTATATATTATATCTTTAGATTCATGAGGTCATTGCATAGTTGACTTATTAAGACAGAGTCCTTCCCAACTTGTCTGGTCTCACCGTTCTCGTCAGTCTTATCCTCTGACTTCCAATTAACCCTCAAGAAGTCCACAATACCAGCCAATTTACTTTGGTTAACCAAATCGCTTTGATCACAGTTCATGAATAAAACTTTAATAAACTTTAGAAGCTCGATTTGAATCAGTAAACTACTTTCGTAAAGTTTGAAAAATAACTTCATTCTCTTTACAAAATCATCTTTATTTAGGAGCTCATTTGAAAAATCATCGTACAGATGCATGGTGCATAGTTTGATATATCTATTAATAAATGTGCTAAAGTTGATATCATTAGGGTCAAATTCGTAAAATATTTTCGTTAGTAACGATGATTCTTGAATAGTAGTAATCAGTTTTGATTTGCTTTCATCAAACTTGGGATTGTGTAGAATATTCAAAATGATATCGATGATTGAAGAGTAGAACCTCTGTGATTTTGTAAAATTAATGGCGGTCTTGTAGAACTGAAGTTGAATAGTCATTGTTGCTGGCTGCGCCTTCACATTAGCCATTTCGATAAATAAAATGAGCCATAATTTCAAGATCGATTGTAGATCCTTTCTTTCATTTATGCTGCTTGTGGAATTACTATCACTGCTGTAATTCTCAGATATCACATATTGTTTCATTATATGATTGATCAATTTGTAAAAATTTGTGTTTGTGTATAGAGATACCATAAATTGTGGATTAAATCGAGATAAATTAAAGCAAGCCTTCGTAAAGTACTTCCATATATGACAATTATTAGTTTTGATCAAAACGCTATCGGTTCCTGCAAGCAAAATCAGTATCCACTCCTGTAAATCACTAGGTAAGCATAGAGGAGTTGATGCTTCGGATGGTACAGTGGTAAAATTATGAACACTGCTATGTCTTTGCTTCCTAGAATTAAAATAATTATTTTTAATTGGAGAATCTGTGGTAGATAAACCGGGAGTCATTAATACTGTATTTGGAGGTGAAGGTGATTGAGTTGGTGAACCATTTCGATAGTTAAGGCCATCAGAATTATTAATAACATCATAATTTGAAATTTCCAACATAAAGGCTAGCGATTTCAAGACAATGTATAATAGTTGAATATTATTCATTATCGATGTACCTGAAACAAAATTGAAGTCTGGATATTTTTCAATCAGTTTTGGCAAAAATGATATTAAAATCCAGTGCGATCCATAATTACTGTCATATGACGATAATTTGATCAAAGTTGATTGTGCTTTTTTGTCTGTTGTTAAATGTTTCAACAAAAGTGATAAATCAAGATTTTTTTCACACCATTTGTACCAAAACTTACTGGAAGTGCTATCCAGGTATCTGTAAATTAATTCAAAATGGAGCCTGGGATTTTGACAAAATTTGCTAATATTGCTATTGTTCATGATTCCCGCTTGAAAGAAAAAGTGATACGACATTCCATCTTCCTGCTTGATGCCATTCTGGAGTTCACTATTCAGGAAGCAGTTTGAAATGATAGCTTCATTGTCTAAAATGTATTGAATGGCACCATAGTTTGCAAAGAGATTTTTCACTTTTGATTTATTAAATTTGTAGTCATACTCAAATAGAGATATAATGATATTGTTTGTGAGATCATCTTTTTCATTAGTTAATAATAGAGAAATTATGGTTTCAACAATATCAGCATTTTTACATTCAGAAAATAAAATTTCCATATGTTTTTCTGAGAGAAAAATATTTTCTATATTATCCAGGTAATAATAACCATTGTAATATACTTCATTATCAGTTTCATTGCTATCGTTGTTTTCATTTTCATTTTTATAAAAATCATGGACTTCATTATTATCTTTTTTACCTTTATCAAATTCTTCTATCGATTTGAATCTACTATTAATATTAGAAAGAGATTTCTTTATTGGTGAACCCATAGGAGACATAATCGGTGGTCTAAATTTTACAGGTGAATTGTCAATGTCAATTAAACCATCACCACCATCATGATATTCAAAGTCATTATCCCAGTTTTTATCAATCTCACTAAAACTTTCCTTGAACTTAAATAGTTTTTCGTTCTTATTATATTTAACTTCTTCAACGAGGTCCTTTACATCCTGAAGCCAAGGATGATCTAATAAGATTTTTGCAGTGGGTCTCTTAAACATGGACTTTTGGAAACATTGATTTAAAAACTTCTTGCACAGCTTGGGTAGAGAGTCTGGAGGTAAATATCTGTCGTTCTCGATGGCGTAATATATGTTAATATCGATTAGATTGTGAAATGGTGGATTTCCAGTCATAAGTTCTACAACAGTAGCGCCTAATGACCAAATATCGCTTAAAGTTGAAGCCCCTTTATTGGTAATTATTTCTGGTGCCATCCAGTTTAAAGAACCTGCTAGTGTCATCGCTGTATTATTAACTTTTGTTGACACACCAAAATCTGCTAGTTTTACCACATTATTCGAATCCAATAATAAATTGGCAGCTTTGATATCTCTGTGAATAACACCCTGTTCATGCAAATAGTTCAACCCATGTAGTGTCTGTTTAATGTAAGTTTTCGTTTCCTCTTCTGCAAGACACTTAGTGGGCCTCTTTGAAATAAGTGATTTCAAGGACCCATGGGATGCAAACTCCAAAATGATATATAAGTTGGACATCTTTTGAATAAAGCCATGATATTTGACAATATTAATATGATTGAGATTCTTCAGCAAATCAATTTCAATCATGATCTCGTTAAGTTCCTCATCATTTTCATAATTAATCTCCTTAATTGCCACTATCTGTTCAGTTTTTTTGTTCACAGCTTTGTAAACAACACCATAAGACCCCTTACCGATGACCTGTTTTAATTGATATTGTACAGAGGGCGGTTCTTGCGCTTTCTTCCTCTGAAGTCGATTCCGTTGTTGGGCAGGTGTAAGGTTGATATGCTCCTCCTCCTTCTTGATGCGGTTCATTGGGTTGGATTGCTGCAAATTTATGGGAGACTAGTTGCCACTATCGAATGCAAACGTTCAACTTTGTTTACATGTTTAAATTGTTTAGCGTTTCACTCACGTGACAATATACATAACCCTCTGGTTGTAACATGAAAGCCTACTAGAAGGGTATTATAATCTTAAATAAATTCTAAATATCCATTTCATAAGTTACATGGTAATTATCTTAAGTTATCTGGTCGTTTTACATCTCCGAGCACCCTATAGGTACTGCACGTGGAGCATACATCGGTTGGTTGTATTCAGAGAGTAGCAGTCCAAATCACATGTTGAATACGATAACAATCTCTAATGTCAACCTCACAATATAGTCATAGTGAAGTCTAATAAAGCCTAAAGACTCAATCTATTGCGTTAAACAGGAACAGACAACGAAATATTTTTCACCGTTTAAAAATAAAACGAAAAAAAAACATCAACAAAAGAGACCAGAGTGAAAGCCGTACTGTACTGTATAGAATATTTATTACTGATCAGTTTAGTCGATTATCTGATCATATACTCTCAATAAAGTATAATATATACTGAGATACGCTATGAGTGAACCTGTTGTCTCCGAAGGTACTGATTCAAAGGTCTTGAGTAAGCCATTATTGAAACTAAAGCTGCTAGATTCCTTAAGAAAGGGAAATTACGAGAACTTAAAGGCACTGTTGGATACCCAATTTATTCCAAAGGACGATTCAAATGTTGTCCAAGTTACTAGGTTAATTTTACATTATGCCATTCAAGTTGCGCCATTCCAACTCATCAAGGATATCATCCAGTACAATATTCCTGCATCAGACCCTAGCAAGAGTTTAGGTATTAAGATTAGCATTAATGAACAGGACAACAATGGTAACACACCATTACATCTTGCTGCATATCAATCTAGAACTGATGTTGTTTCTTTGATTATGGATCAGCCAACTATCAATGATTGTATTATCAATAACTCCAATTGTCAACCTTTCGAAATGTGCAAAAATATAAATATTGTGCAATTAATGCAATACAAGAGATCCAATTATATTGCAGAGATTGCCACTGAATTTAGAACTGCGTTTAATAATAGAGATTTCCAACACCTGGAAACTATTCTCTCAAACCAAAGAAACTTCCAATTATTAGATATCAATGGTATGGATCCCCAGACCGGAGATACTGTATTACATGAATTTGTAAAGAAGAGGGATGTCATTATGTGTAGATGGCTTTTGGAACACGGTGCAGATCCATTCAAGAGAGACCAAAAGGGCAATTTACCCATCGATCTAATTAAAAACGCAATCACTGGATCGACCGCCACCGATGGCAATACAACTAGTACTACCAAGTTGGCCATTGATATGGAACTGAGGAAGATGTTGGAAAAGTCTGCAAGGGAACAAAGTGTCATTGACATAGACAGTGCCAACGTTAATTCAGACAAGACTATCAACAATAGAATAATCACACCGCCAACATTCAAAGGTTACTTGAAAAAATGGACTAATTTTGCTCAGGGCTATAAATTACGTTATTTCATCTTGAGCAAAGATGGTAAATTGTCATATTATATTGACCAGGATGATACACAAAACGTTTGTCGTGGCTCTCTAAACGTTTCCAATTGTTATTTGCATCTAGATTCTTCTGAAAAATTAAAATTTGAAATCATTGGAGGTGGTAACAACGAATCCATTAGATGGCATTTGAAGGGTAATCATCCAATAGAAACGAACAAGTGGGTTTGGGCTGTTCAAGGTGCTATTCGTTTTGCCAAGGATAGAAGTAAGGGGTTGATTCCTCAAACCGCTGCTAACAACGCAGACCATGGTAATTTGAGTGTTAATGACCAAATATCTGTAGCTGAAGTTGCTGATGGTTTAAACGACGATATCATGACACGTAAGGCAAGTGTGTTTGCTGTTGCACCACCTCCACCAGCGAGTGAGGGTACCGAAGTTAATGAAATTATTGAAAAGGAAAACGAAACCACTGAAACCAAAGCTGATGGATCGGTTTCTATCGCTAAAGTCAATGAGAGTGATTCTGATGAGGATGAAGATGATGAAGACGAAGATGCCAGAAATAGGTTATATGATATCGAGACGAATAATGGTGTCGATGTGAAGACGACGCACGGCCCATTTTCCCAAAAACTGCATATCTTAAAAAGATCTGTGGCTATTGAATTGTCCTCATTGTCCGAATTGTTATCAGAAACATCTGGTAACAATTCTGCGGAGGCAATTAATGAAATTGTTGATACCATGCAAAAATCTATCGATACTATGAGTACAAACTTTGAAAAATTGAATCATTTTAGCGAGCAGAGAGACAAGAGACTTATTACAATGTTAAGAAAGCAATATGATGTCAATAGTGTTTGGATGCAATCTATGAAGGAATTGGAGCTTGAATTGATTGAAAAGGATACAAAGTTGATTAACTTAGATAAGGATATGAAACAACTAAAGAAATTATTAGAGAACGCGAAGGACAATCCTATTGCAAAAGCAATTGTGGAAAATGTTGATAGAGAAGTTATTGGTGAAAAGGATATTACTAATGAGGGTACTTTACAAGAAATTGCTAAGCTTATCCATAATAATGAAACAGATAACGAAGATGATTCAGATGCTGACGAATTTTTTGATGCTGAAGAGGCTAGTTCAGATGAAGCTGAACTGTCTCCAGTCAAGGATAAGCAAGCTGAGGATTTGGTTTCGATAATTGAAAAGAAAGAAACTGTTGAATTCGATGGCACTACCATTACAGCAACTCAAGATTCTAAATCAAACTTCTCTGATAATACGTCCGAATCTTCTGCTGAAATCACTGAGGGTACATTACTTTTAAAATCAAAAGCACAAGCTGCTAAAGCCGCAAAAATTAATGAGGAAGGTACATTCCTCGGTTACGAACATGGTTTCAGAACCAAATTACAATTAGACGCAGACAACAGACCGAAGGTTAGTTTATGGGCAGTCTTAAAATCTATGGTTGGTAAGGATCTAACCAAGATTGCTCTTCCAGTCACGTTTAATGAACCTACATCTATGTTACAAAGAATTAGTGAAGATTTAGAGTACTCACATTTGTTAACACAAGCATCAGAATGTGCTGATTCAACTCTAAGAATGGTTTACGTCGCAGTCTACACTGCCACACCATATGCATCTACCATTAACAGAGTTGCTAAGCCTTTCAATCCATTGCTAGGTGAAACATTCGAATATACTATTCAAGAAGAAGGTATAAGATTCTTCACTGAACAACTCTCACATCATCCGCCAATCGCTGCCGCATGGACACAATCCCCTCGTTGGGATTATTATGGTGAATCTTATGTCGAATCTAAGTTTAATGGTAGATCGTTTGCCATCAAGCATTTGGGTAAGTGGTTTATTAACATTAGACCAGATATTGATCCAAAAGAATCTGACTCTAATGAGAACCCCACGGAAGAAGTTTATTCTTACAACAAACCGGAAAATAATGTTATCGGTATTCTTATTGGTAAACCAGAAGTGGACAACGCTGGTCAAGCTAAGATTGTTAACCACACCACTGGTGACTATTGTATAATGAATTATAAGGCTAGAGGTTGGACCTCGGCCGGTGCATTTGAAGTGAGAGGTGAAGTATTTGACAAGGACGGTAAAAAGCGTTGGGTATTAGGTGGTCACTGGAACGATACTATTTATGCTAAGAAACATACTTGCAATGA
Source organism: Jamesozyma jinghongensis (assembly GCA_030572895.1). Taxonomy (NCBI): domain Eukaryota; kingdom Fungi; phylum Ascomycota; class Saccharomycetes; order Saccharomycetales; family Saccharomycetaceae; genus Jamesozyma; species Jamesozyma jinghongensis. Next base: position 35,784 of record JAJMCG010000077.1, read on the forward strand.
TAGTGCTGACCTTTCTTTGGATTCTCAAAAGAAGGGTGGTGTTGTCAATGATTTAACTATCCCAAAATACGATGGTTCTAAGTTCTTGGTTTGGAAGAATAATAAGAGATTGGAAGGCGTCCCATTCAATTTGACCAAGTTTGCCATCACATTAAATGATGACAATCCAGATTTATTAAAGTGGGTAGCTCCAACTGACTCTCGTTTGAGACCTGATCAAAAGGCTATGGAACTTGGTCAATATGATCACGCTGCCGATGAGAAGTACAGACTGGAGGAGAAGCAAAGAGCTGTTCGTAAGGAAAGGGAAAAAGAGAATATCAAATACGAGCCAAAATGGTTCACCAAGGATGTTCATCCCGTTACAGGAGATGTCTTTTGGAGGTTCACTGAGGAGTACTGGAAGTCAAGAAAGGGACACAACTGGAAGAAGTGTGACGATATTTATTGATCAGGGAAGGCTGCTACTGTGCACAAATATTTATTAAGTATATACCTAAACTACGCTAACTAAACAGAATCTCATTCTGAACTTGTCTCGAATGCAGCATGTTCACGTTTAAGTGCATATTGACATCTGTATCTAACAATTATATGCAGGCACAAGACGTGTATCATAACAACACAATGCGTGTCTATCGTTTGATTTATGCACCGGTAGCTTTTTCAGCTATTCAGCGAGGGAAACTCTAAGAGAGAATGCATATTCTATATAAAGAAGCGAGATGATAAGGCATTGAAAAAAAAATACATGCAAGAGCAATAACAGCTCTCGAACAATTAGCAAAATGACAACAGGCGAAGAAATGTCATATACAACCATCAATATCAACACCCCACCACCATACCTTTCTTTAAGCAGTTCTGAACATTTGCCAACTGTCATGACTATTGCGGGTTCCGATTCCAGTGGTGGTGCCGGTATCGAAGCCGATTTAAAGACAATTACTGCTCATAGATGTTATGGTATGACATGTGCCACAGCTCTTACAGTCCAAACTCCAGTCTCTGTTTTTGGTATCCAACTTACTCCGTTGGAAATTGTCAGAGAGATACTTGATGTCAATTTAAGAGATATGAAGGTAGATGTCATTAAAACCGGTATGCTTACCGTAGATTCCATTACTGCTTTGGATGAAAAGCTAAGTTCAATGCCAGCCAACAAAAGACCAATCTTGGTCGTTGATCCAGTCTTGGTCGCTACATCTGGTTCCGCATTAGCTGGTGATGAATTAGTTGCATTGATGAAGGAAAAGATCACCCATTGGGCTACCGTTTTGACTCCAAATATTCCAGAGTGTTTCAAATTGATTGGTGAAGAAAGAAAGATCACATCATTGGAAGATGTTCGTCAATTGGCTTTAGATGTTCAAAAAGCATGTCAATGTGCTAATGTCTTAGTTAAGGGTGGCCACATTCCATGGGGCAGTGATTCCACTGACAGATATATTACTGATGTATTATTACTTGGCAATGAAAAGAAGTTCATAGTATTCAAAGGTAATTACATTGCCACCACGCATACTCACGGCACAGGCTGTACTTTGGGTTCTTCTATTGCTTCCAATTTGGCCCGTGGTTACTCGCTAGCACAATCTGTCTATGGTGGTATTGAATACGTTCAAAACGCTGTTGCCATTGGCTGTGAAGTCACTCAAGCTTCTGTTGTTGAAAATGGTCCAATCAACCATGTATATGCCATTGAAATTCCATTAGAGAAGATGGTTAAAGATGAATGTTTTAGTGCCCATGAAGTTGTGTCTCAGAGAAATTACTCTAATCAAGTTCCTAGAAGCTTGCCTGTCATTAAGGGCAAATTCGTCGACTTCTTACATGAGCATCCAAAAGTTAAGCCATTTTGGGATGCATATGTTAACCATGACTTTGTGAAGCAGATTGCTAATGGTACCTTAGACCGTAAGAAATTTCAATTTTTCGTTGAACAAGATTACTCTTATCTAGTTGACTATGCCAGAGTTCATTGTATAGTCGCAAGCAAGATTCCAAGTTTAGAAGACATGCAGAAAGAGTTAAAGATGGTCTCTGGTGTTAAGGAAGAAATGGATAACCACGTTAACAGATTGAAGTCCGAATTTGGTATCACTAGTGATGAATATATTGAAAATATTACTAAAGGTCCAGCTTTGAAGGCCTACTCCAGATACTTCAGTGATGTTGCCATTAGAGGTAATTGGCAAGAACTTGTCACATCTTTGACTCCATGTCTATTGGGTTATGGTCAAGCTCTCATCAACATTGAAGGTCAAATCACCACCACAGACAAGGCATATTTGGGCTGGTGTGATGTCTATTCATCTGAACACTATCGTGCAGCTATGAAGGACGGTGAAGAGCTAATGGAGCATGTGTTAGGAACATACCCAGCTGAACAACTAGAAACTTTGATCACCATCTACGCCGAAGTTTGTGACTTGGAAGTCAAGTTCTGGGATGCAGCTCTTGCCTTCAATAACTAAGGACCTTCTGCATAATTTTTAAGATAGATAGATAGATATATAATAGATAATTATTGAATTTGTAATTGAACATGGTTATTATCCTTTCGAAACATAATTAATAGAATCGCTATGGACGATTGATGTCATCGGAAAATTAAACAGCGGCTAAACATTATCTATATATAAGGAGAAAGTTCAATTATGGAGAAATAATTTTTAGGTCCATGAATTTAGAAGTTATTAAACAAAGATTTCTGATTGATAGAGGGTGTCTTTTACCATTGGATTATAACATAACATATTGAGAAACGTTTTAAAGGAGAAAAATATCAAGGGGAATGGCAACTACTAAATCCAAATGTATAAGGACAAATACAGATACTTTGGAAGAAGAATGGAGTAGTATGAAGGCTTCCTTTATTCATACTAATACCTTGCCAGAACCTATCTCCTGTAGATCAAACGTTATGTCTTCGTCTTCGTCTTTCTCCTCTTTATTAGACCTCAAGACTACAGAAAAGAGGAGTCATTCAAACAGAACAAGTGGCTCTCATTTTGAAACATCGTATTTAAGACATGTGCCGTTATTACCACAACATGAGGTTTCTGCAGGAATAACTTCTTCTAAGGGTAACGATAATTATTTTTGTCAAGAATTGGAGACAAAACGCTTCAACAAATATGCTGATCCGAACGTGATGACAACAGTCTCCTGTAAACAAAAACCAACCTGGAATGATTTAGGACCAGTACTATTAGATGTTAAGATTTCTGGTGAGTTTCAAAGATACTCCAAAGGTTTTTACAATTGTAATACAGAGGAGGATATTCTCTATTTTGATAACACCTCAAAGCAAGAACCCTTTACTCATTTGGATGACACAAATGCCAAACTTTGCAATGGCGATGCTAGGATTCTCTTTGATAAAGAATATGAGGAGGAATCTATATCGGATGATGAGAGTCATAACAGTGATGAAAATGAGAATAGTTTATATTTTCCAAGTAAGGAGAGCACTATTCAAAGTTATGGAAATGGGAATGACAAGGATACCGCGGCATACAGCTATGCAGTATCTCCAGAAATAATTTATATAACAAGAGGTTCAATACCCAAAGGGAAAAAAGCCGGATGCAGGAAAAGGGATTATAAGAAAACACAGACTTCCCCATCGTATAGTTCCCTCTCATTTATTAACGAAACGGATTCGGTGGAAACGTCACTTTCCAATCAAAAATTGAAGAGTGTAAAGAAATCCCAAAAAGACGCCATTATCGCAAAGAAATTAGTTACATCCTCAGGCTATACGGAAACATCAAATGACATATTTACATGCAAATTAATAAATATTTTAACCAACGAACCTTGTCTAGCCCAATTTTCTAGATCATATGATTTAACTAGGCATAAGAATACAATACATGCGAAGAGGAAGGCCATTTTCCGTTGCCTGGAATGTATTAAACACTTTGGTGAGATTGGCTATGAAAAGACATTTTCTCGAATGGATGCTTTAACCAGGCATATCAAGTCTAAGCATGATGGGTTGACTGCAGAGAGGCGGCAAGAAGTTACAAAATACGCTAAGCAAAATGTTGGATACATTCTTGGTTAGTCATCTTGCGAACAAATCTAGACGGCACCAGTATAATTGATTTTTTTTAGCTAATGAAAATATTATAAGTATTAATCGGTATCATAAGTGAGTCTATAAGGTTTTTATTATTAAGTAGTATATAATTAAATGATATACTTATTTTGTTATATAAATTACTCATTATTCGTATCCATCAGAGGAAGATATTTTCATTGGGCGTGGGGGTCGTTAAAAATAAAGAGTGCATAAAATTGCACATGATCTTGGGTTATGGGTTCTGTTCAAAACCTTCCTTACGAACCTTTTCAGCATTGATTTCAGCAGACTTTGGATCTAAGTAAAAGCTATTGATAAAATTAAAATTATTTTTGTCCAATTCGACAACTAATGGGATACCGTTTGGAATATCGATGTTTTTGATCTCTGTATCAGAGATAGATTCGATGATCTTTAACAAAGATCTAACGGAACTACCATGACCGACAATTAAACAAGCATCCTCATTATATTCGTGGGCGTTTCTTAAGACAATATCTTGTAGGAAAGGATTGATTCTCTTTACCACCTCTGCTAGGGATTCACTGTCAGGTAATGTTTCATGTTCGGCCTCCTCTGGCCCATATTTCAAATGTCTATTTGGTTCCTTGAACTCGTAACTAGTGGCCTTATCAGTTCCTTCTTGTTCCATCTCTAGATTCAAATCAACTTGTGGTGGCTTACCGTTATAATCTCTTCTAATGTACATATACTTCTCATCACCATACTCTTTCAGAATCTTTGGTTTTCTTTGACCTTGCCAAGCGCCATAATGGCGTTCATTCAATCTCCAAGTCTGAAATACTGGAAAGGTTCCCTCTGGTTCTCTGATATCCAAATCAATCCTCTTCAAAATATCAGCTTTACCACTAATGACATTGAAGTCACACTTCATACCCAACTCCTCCACGATGACCTCCATGGTTTGCTGGGTTCTAACCAATCTGGATGTGTATCCAACCTGAGGAAGAGATACATCATTAGAGTCACAGTATTTCTTGATTAATTTGGCAGAGTTGCGTGCCTGATCCTTACCCTTATCGGTCAATTTGGCATCGATCCAGCCACAAAAGATATTTTCGTGGTTCAGTTCACTTTGACCATGTCTAAGCATAAATATCTTAAACGTCCGAGGCTTGCCAGTGATAGCAGTCATCTTTATCGTCTATATTGCTAGTCTTGCTAGTCTTACTTGAAGGTTGCAAATGTTTTTACTGTCAATTACAAACATCAGCTTATATAACTCGCAGAAAAAGAAAGAGTGGAAGTCAACGTCTGTTTTTTTTTTTTCAAGGGATATGTGAAAAGAAATACACGCTGCGCAAAAAAGCAAACTGAATTTTCTGTGAGTGCCTTCGAATTTACATAAGCAAATCTATTTATACAGAGCTCGGTACGATCTACAAGTCTCTCTCAAGGAATGATTGAATCATCCCTAGCGGAGTCTCTTCATACTCATGGAGGGTAACGATATCGTCTTCGAGAGTGGAGTTGGCCTGGATGTATTGTCTTCTTGGGAGACGCTTGGAGATGACAAGATCTCTTAAAGTAGCAAGTTCTGCGGTCACTGTAGATCTGTCAGTGTAGTATGCAGAGCCGTTAACGACATCAGCAGAGCATTTGTAAATGTGTAAGTGCCTTAAGTAGTCACCTACACAGTCGTGACCCGCGGTTTCGATTAAGGATCTGTCTAAGGATATCCGGACGTCATCATCGCCTACCTTTTCAATTGTGAGGAACTTGTCATTTGCGCAATGCATTAAGAAGGTCTTCATAATCGAAAATCGGGCTTGCATATGTGGTTGACCCCACTTCTTGCTTTTTGGGTCCCAGAACTCTAAGGCTAATAGACCAGCTCTAGCCATTTGTAAGAAACCAGCATATATAACGTTGTTTTGTTCATCCTCTGTCTTGAAACCAAAAATATTTAACAATTCTCTATTTGTGATCAAGTACATGGCAACTAACTCAGCACGAGTCTCTTCAAAAGCGCCAGCCATAGCACCAAATACAGAACCCCAAGTCTCACCTTGCTTGTAAAAAGTGGTGACTGGTTTGCCATCTAGCCCAGTTGGTGGGTTAAGGATGTCAAAATTGTACTCATTCTCACCAGTTTGTAGTAATAACTTACCAGAACCATGACCTAATAATTCATGGATACCAACTTGTACCTCGAATGATTCACCTTGGTACTTCTTGTAAACCTCCAAATCCTCATCCTTGATAAAACTTGGTGGGTGCTTGTCAGTTGCCTTTGCAGCGGCACTAAGGATATTACCTAGAGAGACATTCTTGAAACCGATGTTTAATCTAACATCATCATAATTTGGAATGTTGATACCAGCTGGAATACCAGATCCCGTAAAGGTCAGGACTTCCAAGGAGGTAAAATCAGGTGGGTTGAACTTTGGTTTTTCAAACGACTTATCCCATGGTAATAAACTGATAAAGTCCTCGGCATGGTTAACCATCGTAGCAAACTTTGCGGTTCTTAATTTGTTTTGAATAGATACAAGAGATTCAAATTCACCGATGATACCAGATGGTTCTCTGTAAGTTTCAATGAAACCAATGTTGGTCTCGACAGTTGGGGAGAGATCCTTAACCCAGAACTTTTGGGATTCCTTATGGGCTTGTCCAGACCCAGTCTTGAAATGTTCAATGTATTCCTTTAACATGTTCACTTGAGTTTCGTTTGCTGCGTACTTCATTGCCTCGATTAAATAATTGACAATCATTTTCATCTCACGGTGGTGATCACCAAACTTGAATGACACAGTCTTGTTACTAAAAGTAATCTCCTTAGAGGGATAAATATCAGTAACCGTATTAGTTAAATCCTCAGAACCAATCCAAATGATAAATTCATTTTTAGAAACTTTTTGAATTCTGGTATTTTCTGGGAGGATACCATATTTTGCAAAGACATGTTCCTTCAATTCCTTCATATCATCAAAGGAAACATTTTCACCGATGTAGTAAGATGAAGTAAAGCCCTCAGATGGGAATCCTAAGAATGCATTCTTTTCATTAATATTATACATACCTAAATGGATCAAATCAGAAATTGTATGCTTAACTGGAAGAGTATACACTGCATTTTCAGCTAGACTAGCGACTGCTTGAGAAACATCAATGTCTGCTAACTTACAGAGCTCGAGAATAAATGATTCCTTACACATTGGAATAAATTTTGAGTCACCAAAGGATTTGTAGTTACCACAATTGGCCAAGAATTGAGAGAAATAGTCCAAGTAAAAAATAGTTTCCTTACTATCTGGGTATTCGCCCTTCAGGTTTCTATGGATCTTAAATAAAAGGTCGAAGATCGGTTCACTCTCGAAGGAGACTTGTTTTAACACAATTCTCGTACCAGCGTGGGATGCTCTAGACATGAAATGAGCGTATTTCTGTTCCTTTTGAGTTAAAGTTGGGAAATATTTCTCCTTGACTGAAAGCATTGACAATGGCGCATCATGGTCAGCCACGTATTTGGATGGGTCAAAAGTAGAAGACATGGGGTTGCTTATGTTGATAATCGTTTTTTAGTCTTGAAGTTAAGTTGAAAGAGGGAGACAGTTTGGGTTGTTTTTTTTATCAGTTAAATTTAAGATGCCCGGTACTGAAAAATCAGACTCACATTTATACAACATGTTTATCGGGATTCTGTTATCAGTAACCAGTAGTTGCTATCGTTGATAAGCACCACGACACAAATTGGCTGTAAACTAATCTATGGAATTGTCTGATATTTACGATCGTGTACTTGCCAAGCAAAAGAATTTGAGACACCAATATGCAATTAATTGCTTTTTCGGACTGTAGAATTAGTCTGATCTATTATTTTTGACACAATCAAAATATGAAACTAGAGAAAGAGAGATCCCATGTCATAGTTTACTAATGCTTTGTTAATTACGTAAATATAAGAATAAATCTATATAAGTTATTTATAATAAGATTTCTTCACCCTTTTCCTTCTTAGCTTGACCGAACTTTTTAACTCTAATAGCTTGAATGGCGATGAAACCACTGGTATCAGTTGGTAAGAAACCAGTCAATTCATCCATGGAGGATTCGGTAGCATCGTATAAGTTTTCTGTCTCGGAAAATCTACCTAGGATAATGACGTTACCCTTATATAATCTGATTCTGACTGTACCGTTAACTGTGTTTTGAGAAGGTTGGATCATGCTTCTAATGTATTCACATTCTGGAGTAAAATAAGAACCATTGTATAATAATCTGGAGTAAGTTGGTGTGACAAATGAATCTCTAATTTGACGGACTTCCTTATCTAATGTTAACCCTTCTAAATCTACATGAGCTCTTCTCAAGACAGTCAATGGAGCTTGTTCGTAACAACCTCTAGACTTCAAATTAATGTAACGATCTTCGACGATATCGATTCTGCCGACACCATTAGCTCTAGCCAAATCAGAAACAGTGTGGAAGATATCAAGGGCACCTGTGACAGTCTTGTCATCATAAATGACCTTTGTTGGAATACCCTTTTCGAATTCGATTGAAAGGTCCTGTGGAGTATCTGGTGCATCCATTGGGTCGACGATTAATTTCCACATATCCTTTGGAGGTGTAGTGTTTGGATCCTCCAGAATACCTGCTTCGTAAGAGATATGAGCTTGGTTTTCATCAGTTGACCAAGGTTTACTCTTAGTTTGAGCGACTGGGATACCCTTTTCTGCAGCGTAATCCAATAAATCCTTTCTACCAGCGAATCTTTCAAAAAATTGAGGTTCTCTCCATGGAGCAATCACCTTGACATCTGGTTTCAAAGCGTAAAAGGATAATTCAAATCTAATTTGATCATTACCCTTACCGGTACAACCATGGGAGACAGCAAAACAACCTTCTTGCTTAGCAACATCGATTTGGGCCTTAGCGATTACTGGTCTAGCTAGGGATGTACCTAATAAATAGATATCTTCATAGGCAGCATTTACTTGAACTGCTGGGAATAAAATATCCTTGACGAATTCTTCACGACAGTCGACTAAAACAAATTTTGTGGCACCAATCTTCAATGCCTTAGCCTCAGCAGCAGCAAAATCTTCTTCTTGACCGACATTAGCGCAAAAGGCGACGACTTCATAACCTTGTTCCAATAACCAAGCTAAAATAACTGAGGTATCTAAACCACCAGAGTAAGCTAAACAAACTTTACCTTTAGACATAATATTTTTTTTTTGATACGATTAATTGAATTGAGTTTTGAAAGAATTAAATAGTTGGGATACTATTAGTAGGGGATCTTATTGATTAAATAAGCGATGATTATTATTATTATGATAATAATATAAAAGATAGAATTTAAAGGAAAGATAAACCGAGATTTGAAGAAATATGAATTAAGAGGGTCATATTTATAGGTCTCCTTAAGTGACAAAGTTAGCGAGGTTGCGTTAAGTGATAAAGAAAGCGAGTTTGATGACTCAATGGTTAGTACACCCATACACCCCAATGTATATTTGTATTAACGGACTCATTATTTGGTTTTTGTCACGCATTATAAGATGAGTCAACTGAGAAAAAGTCGGACAAAGGATTGGATTACTCACTCACACGGTATGTCGGAAAGTTGCAACCAATAAAGTAGGAGTTGAGAGATGAGATTGTATTGTTGGTGCCCCATGACTTGCAGCAATTGGAATTGTCGTATTGAATTATGAGTTTGCAAAATAAAAAAAAAAATATTTATCTGACTTCTTTGTAAATTAACGTGTTACTCAATTTGATTATTATATATGTTTGGTGTATGTCAAATTGGACATTGCCAAGGGTTCCAATAAAATCAATTCGGTTTATTTTTTACTAATAATTGTTATTTTATTATTTTATATATATAGAGAGTATTATATTATCAAAATATATAAGGGAGAAGAGTAAAGGTAAAATCTACGCAGCAGCGTATGATGCAAAGAAGATGGAGAGATAATTATTAAATGATAAGAAGTGAAAAGGATGCGGTGGATAAAAAAAAAACATTAAATCAATGGCACGACTTATAATAATAAAGCAGCGGCAGCGACAACAGCGGCACCTAAACCACCAGCGACTCTAGCGGCACCGTTTTCAGTTTGTTGATGAACGGTAGCTTGGATTTGACCGTCACCGATTTGAGAGATAGCGACAGCGGTAGTAGCTTGAATTTGACCATCACCGATTTGAGAGACGACTTGAACTAAGGACTTTGTAGCAGTGGTAGCTTGGATTTGACCATCACCAATTTGAGAAATAGCGGCAACGGTAGTCTTGGATTGAGTAGCAGTGGTAGCTTGAATTTGACCGTCACCAATTTGGGAGATGGCAGCAGCAGTTGTCTTAGCTTGAGTAGCAGTAGTAGCTTGAATTTGACCGTCACCAATTTGAGAGACAGCTTGAGCAGAGACAGCAGCAGCGAATAAAGCGATAGAAACGAATTGCATTATTATAATATGTGTATGAAAAGAGATGAACTTTTGATAATGGTTTTTTTTTTGTTAGAGAAAAAGATTAATATAAAGAAGGAATAAAATGTTAAGATTAATCAATTGACGGGTATTTATATCAATTTTTATCTAATAAAGATTTGGCTGCATTGATGTTACCAAGCGATTAATTAATTAATTAATTGCAAGCGACTAAAAAATTTCTGATATCAACGGTAACTATAATCACGTACAAGATATACACTATTGTATAATATTTATTTTTAGATATTTCCAAAAGGGGGAAATGTAACTTGACGGGATTGTCCCAAAATGGAGATCTCTTCAACTTTTTGGTGAGCGAGGGATGAAATTTTTTTTTTCTTTCAATATTTTACCTAATTCGGAGATGGCAGGTTTTACATTTCCTGATTTGGATATAATTAATCGGTTATCTATTAAAATACCCATCGCAGATATTGAAAAAGTAATAGTAATTAGTTTTACAGAATGTGGGATTATTTTCCTAAATTGTGTTTCAATCAGGTTAGGGGTAAGAGTGAGTTGACATATTGGGAATCAATTCAGTGTGAACATATTGCAAAAATGACAGGGTTGATTGTCAGGTTCGGGATCAATGGCTGGTAGGAAAATATAAATGAAACATTCTTGAAACGGTTTATGTTATTTTGGAACCAGCTGGTAATTATATAATTTATGATGCAACAGATGACGAATTTGTATACAGAAACAAGAACAGTTAAGTTAAATAATGATGCATGTGTTAAGGTAATTTTTCCATGTTGCAAAAATGTTAGGGTTCCACAAATAGGTCTCATAAAAACATGAAAAAAAAAAAAAGGTGCCATAGTTGTATCTATCTCTATCTTTCATTTTATTTATATAATGTACACAGTTTATAAGCGGGGTTCAGTGGGGGGGGGGGGGGGGGGGGAAAAAAAA
>JAJMCG010000078.1:0-47153 GCA_030572895.1 Jamesozyma jinghongensis
GAAATGACATCTATCACGTCTAGCTATAAAGCCAATCATGCTCAACCACAAGATATTATCTTAGATATTCAATAACCATCCTAAAAATGTTAGGGTTCAACATGGCTCAACAATATTTTGTCTGCTTATGCAATTTGTTTAAATTATATTTTGTATAATATGTTGATATTACTCTATTTTACTTGAATTTTAATTAAAGGTAATTAACAAAATATTTATTTCATATTTCTGCTGCGAGAATAAAACATACACTGGTTGGCTATTGAAGTTCAGAATAATTATTCTGTAATTGTTTGGATTCCATTTTTATTCTAAAGGTTTTATTTTATTTGTATACGAATTATACTTAAATTTCTCCTCATGGATTCCAGAATCCACAAAAGAAGATATATAATTTTATACAAACATGTATGTTCACCTACTTACTATTTATATAATTTCATTTCTCGATCCCATTACATTATTTATCCTTGCGCTTCAGCTTCCACTAATTTGATGACTGTGCAAACTTCAATTCTCTAGTCTTATAACTTATGTCATCCTTTGTACAATTGTCTAATAATCTTATATTCACGGGAACAAATATAACTCATCTTATATTATCCGCGCTTCCACAATCTGAAAACATCTGCAATTGTTACAAGTTAGTATACAATATTTTCAACAATTATTATCCGATATAGTGTAACGGCTATCACATCACGCTTTCACCGTGGAGACCGGGGTTCGACTCCCCGTATCGGAGTTTTTCGATTTTTTTTTAAAACTATAACGAACCTGACAAATCATCTCAGTGTTAAGAAGTAAGGATATATCGCAGTCATTTGGAAACCATTGAAGATTTTTAAAATAATGAAATATCAAAATATTGGGAGTTTTTGAACAGACAAATAAAAAAGGCTGTCATTAAAATATATTCTTCATAAAAAAAACTATATGCTTCGGTATAAATAAAAGTTCCAAACGTCAATAATGCATCTATGTTGATAGAGCTTGATCAACTCTATCTAATGCTGCTTTGATTTTCATACCTACACGTGCACTTAATTCGTAATCATCAGAGTAGTAACTCTGAGCTCTCATTAACCATCGTTTAACTTCTGGTAAAGCTTCAACGCCGTTTGATTTCCATTCAAATAATGCTCTTTCATAAAGAGAGGTTGGATACGCCCATGGATCTTCTGTTTTCTTGGAATATTTGACTTTACCAGATTGAACTGTAATAACATGAGGTAAAACCTTCTTATCAAGTATGTTACAACCTTCTTGAACGTCACCCAATCTGCGGAGTGTTAGTGAGAGCAGTAAATTTTTAATTAACTCCTGGTCTGGATCATGAGCATCAACTGCTTTATTGCGATATTCAGTCAACATTTTCTTTGCTAGCAACAGACCGTTTTTATTCATTCTGTTATAGCCATTGTAAAAATATGCAATTTCATGAACAGGCGAAGTCCCAATGGCATCCAAAGGCTCAGATATTCCCAGTTTCTTTTGCATAGCCTTAAACTGGTTGACTTTTCTGGACATGAATCTATCTAATGGCAAGTTTTTGGATTGGAATGTCTTCTTACCGAGTAAATTTGGAGCACTGAAAATATACTTTTCAGCTCTTTCCTTATAAACTGTGCTGTTTTCATCATTAATCAGGCCCATTTCACACATTCTCCATTTTTCCAAGTAGCAACACCCAGCATAGTATGTGTAAAGGGCATGGGACCAGTCACTGATATCAACTAACGCAAGCAAGTCTTCTGCGGCCCTTTCATACTCATGCAAATGTACCAAAGTATTGGCACGGTCAAATATCATTAAAACCTTAACTTGTCTCATTTGAATATCATTGACGTTAATGGAATCCATCAATGCAATGGCGTCTTCCAGACGACCTTGACCCGATAACATTCTAGCTTCATTCAATAACCATAATGCACTATGTGGGAACAGAGCTCTGGCTTTTAATAATGAATCTATTAGTAATTTACCGGGGTGCAATAAAGTTACACTATCCATCTCATCAATGCTTGAATTTGTAGTTGTCTTGGTAATTTGATTTTTCTTATTACCTGTTGCGGTTGGGATATCAAAATCATCATCAGTAAATTGGAACGGGCCATCATAGTAAAACATTAAAGCTAATAAACCGATGCAACCATGAATATTTCTCTGTTCAGTGGTTTTCCAAACTAATCTTAGACCTAACTCACGAGAACCAGATAAACCAACAACGGAAAGAACAGCACCGATGGTAGGTGGAATCAACGATAGAACCACTTGCATGATACCAAAACATAACTTAGCACCAGATGCAATGAACTCATCTATGGTGCCTTGGTTGAGATCGAATTGTTCTATTAGATAAGAGGTATCATTAAAGTTAGTCGAAGAGGCTTCTGATGATTCAACACTTGCTAAACCAATGTCAGATCTTAATCTGTTGATGGCTGCTGAGTTACCAATATGGACACCAGCTAATCTTTGAATTCGCATCTTTTGAATCCTTTCTGCTAATTTAATCAATTCATCGTCAGTAGCGTAACTTTCAGAAATCTTATATGGAACATCCACCGAAGAAAAGGTACTGGTTGAAGAAGCGGTGCTAGAAATAGATTCACTATCTCCGTTAGCCTGGGCCTTTTTCTTACGTTCAGCTGCTTGAACCAATTGCATGATCTCAGACAACATCGAGTAAGCTTTCTTCAATTTGTACAAGGCCTTCGCAGCTTCGATCACGCTTTCACTAAACAACATTAATAGCGCATGCAATAAACAGGATTCAGTGTATGTCACCGCGTAAACTGTACCTGGAGGGTACAGAGAACTACTCTTCAAGTTTTCCTTCTGGGAAATCTGTCTACTTTTTAAGGATAACTGTTCAGCGTTACCTAAAGTAGCGGAGGCCTTTTTCATCTCTTCTGCCTCAAAACCTAATGTTGCTTGTAGAAACTCGATCACACCTCTAGCCAAGACGTTAATTGTATGATCCGACCCATCCTTGCCTTGATTTTGATTTAATAACTGCAATCCCTTCTCGGTCCTATCATCTAGAACGTAGTCCATAGACTGCAAAGCAATCTCAAAATCGACCACTTGTCTCAAAATTTTTAGTGCCTTCTCTTTATTCTGTTCATCAGTGAGAACATCTGGTGTTCTGCTACCCCTGAAGGCGTTGATAACTCTAAACATAATTGATTATAAGGTGCGTTCTAGTAACAAGGAACTTCTGGTATGAATAACTAAATCTCAGTGATTGCAATCGATATTAATCATCTAAAGAGGACGAGACGTATTTAGCCAAGTAATATTTATTTCTGTAACAGTCGGTCCATAAATTGTCAAGCCTCGAAGAATTTCCCGCGTTTTGCTTCCGACTACGTGCTTTTCTCTGACAGATATCCGATCTGCTTATATAATTGCTTTTAATATAGATGGAGATATAGATAAAAGTGTATATTAATGGTGGGAATATATATTAGTAGTCTATAAATGTACGTGCTTGATTCCGCTTTTGATATGCTTGAGCTCCCTTCCTACGATGTTTCGTTTGTTGTGTCTTTGTCTGGCTTTTGACTCGTACTCGGTCTTGGACTGGATCACATTCATCATGTATCTATCTACACTATCCCAGATGAGTTGGTCAACTTGGCTGGGCAGTTTTTTCCCATATAAACATTGATCGACCATCCACATACCAACTATAAACGATTTACGGTCCAGCGTACCATCCCTTCTTGTGTCTACTAAGTCATATATCTGTATGAGTAAATCGTTGGGTAGATTCGACCGTTCCCAGATATCCTTCACGACGAGGTTTAAGATCAACCCATCCGCTGGTAAGTCCAACGGGATATTTTTGTAAGGATCAATTGGTTTTTCATCACCTGATGCTGCAGAGTTATTGGATCCTTTTCTATCCTCAAGGTTACTTGGCATCGCATCATCATCAGTAGCAGTGAATGGGTACTCGACTGCGTCAACAAATGAGGAGTTTGCACTGGATTCTGTCGTATTTACAGGATTTTCTTCATTGTACTTCTCTGATTCATTAGGCCACCATGACAGTAAATTTAAATAAGCGTATCTGTTACTTACCCACATACCTTCATAACGTTTTCTATCTTGCTCTGAAAGATATTTAACGTTTTTATGAGCTTTCCATGGCTTATCCTCATTAAAGGATTTCTTTGTATCTTTATCGTATCTCATCGTCGTCTTAAATTTCATCGACGGGTTTGATGGACCGTTAGGTGAGTTAATTGCCGTAAGAGTCGTTGATGGAAGAGTTAAACTGGCACTGGAGTTCTGATGATGAAGTGGCGGAATAGAAGGTGATTCTGTCGGTAGGGCAGTCGTGGATAGATTCCCATTATATGTCAGTAACATTGATTTATCTGATTTGAAATTGCTACTGCTGAAGGGAGTGAATATGTTCTTCAGGGATTGTACTTTTGTTGTTTTCTTCCTTGGCGCAATTGGTGCCCCAATAGATACATCTATATTATTGTTTTTGTTGTTGCTTAAATGGGTTCTTGAATTTGAGTTACCCATATCTGGCTGCTGTTGTGATGGTACAAGTTGCTGTGACACTTGCAGTTGCCGTTGTGTTGAAATGTCAGCATCTGATATTATACTTTGGGTATCGTCTTGTTCAGTCAAACTAGATGGATCATTTAGTATATACGGTTCTAATTTCTCATCATTCAAAGGTGGCGGTCGTATCCTTGTCTTTGTCATCTTTGAAGGTATAGATGTTGAAAGGGAGATCTGATTTGGTGTTTGAAAATCTTGTTTCCTATTCATATGAGCTAAATTATCCGACTTCCTTCTCATTGAAGTAATCTCTGAAAATCCTGGGTTCTGCGATGGGTATACAATATCTTGTCCCACGCCTGGTATGGATAGGGCTTCGTTTGAAACTTCATCTTTAATTAATTTAGGGATCAAAGTTTCATCACTAATGATTCTTTTTTGTGCTTGCGTATCTTTCTCTTTGTTCATGTCCGTAATATGCCAATGAGCTAATTGTGCAGCTATTGCAGCCACATCATCTGAACTTGCCTTATTATACGAGGGCATCGATGGTTGCTTTTTCTGTGGCTTCATCTCTAACGGAGATTCACTTCTTTCTTCATTATTTGTTATGATCTTTGAAGGTGGAGGAGATAATGTAACTACTGGAGGAGATGGCCTCTTGATAGGCTTGGCTAAAGACCTTCTTGGAAGTGGTTGTGAGATATGGGGTAATGACTGAAAATTTTGCTGTTCAGTTGAGTTGTTATCGGGGTTATTATGTCTTTGGAATATCACTTGAGCTGCCTTTAGAGAATCCTTTAGACCCTGTTCGCTCATGGATACCTCTGGAGAACTGAGTGGGTAGTTTTTCTTGGCACGTCTTGTGAAACCCATATTATGTTTTAGTTTGATCTCAACCAAGTGATGTGAGTTATAATTAATTATAAAAATGAGTGAAAATATTGGTGAATGAGTGATAGTCACCCTTTTTTCCTGGGTTGAATAATTTCCTTAGATTAGGTCTCAGTTGGATCAATTAGAGTACAATTAGCATACATAAAATACACAGTTTGGACAATATTAAGTGTATATGATTCAATTATGCGTCTGTTTGAGTTCTATGTTTTGTATGTAATTAAGTAAGTGATTAACAAATAGAATATTTTGACTTTAGGCGAGGCGAAGTTTGTTTTATTTGATACACGGCAAGATGCATCTAACATGCATACCTGATGTAAAAGGAGAATTCAACGGTGTATATACGGTATATACAAGATGAATAGATGGTAAACGTAAGATTTATAATTATATGTACGTAAAGCCGTGAAATTAGTCCAGCACAATTGTCGGTTTATTATCCAATAAGTCCTGTAACTCTGGAGATAGCGCTATTTCACTATCGATATGTAGTCTGGTATAGTATCTAGGGTCAATTTCGGGAACCTCTGTGACATCTGGTCGTTGGCTCATGTAGACTGCAGCCTCTTCAGGTGTTGTGAAGGATATAAGAGCCTCTATTATGCCTTCTTCAGAATTGCCCAGGTACTTTACCCTTTGGATAGTATTGCTGTCCAAGAACTGTAGCAATTGAGCCTGGTTACTCAGTATCCCGCGGGGATCCTCTATTTGGATTTTGAGGGTCTCATCTTCACCTTGGGAACTGACCTTGTTAGTGTCTTGTTGTTCTAAATTGGTCCAGTCTCCATAAGCCATTTTAAAATGTTTCATCTTTCTGAGCAACTCTCCATATCGCTGTATGGCTCCCATATCTACTTCAGAGACACTTGCAATTCTCCTTGGATTTTTGTCCTTCAACAGGGAGTCATACCTGAGCCGTAGCATCGGCTCGCCCAATATTTTGACTGCGATACTGATTTGATGAAACTTATCTGTGTAGGAGGGGTGCTTATCTGGATGATACAACAAAGCCAACTTCCTGTATGCAGTCTTTATCTGCTGTTGGGAGGCCCCAGAGTCCAAATGAAGGATCTCATAGAGAGACACACTGCTGTTTATTGCTGCTTTGAGTTCGTTCATTGTCTTGCTATATTTGTTGTTTAATTATGTAACAATAACGAGATATGCAAAGATATACATGAC
This sequence comes from Jamesozyma jinghongensis, assembly GCA_030572895.1. Taxonomy (NCBI): domain Eukaryota; kingdom Fungi; phylum Ascomycota; class Saccharomycetes; order Saccharomycetales; family Saccharomycetaceae; genus Jamesozyma; species Jamesozyma jinghongensis. The sequence goes on from JAJMCG010000078.1 coordinate 6,613, forward strand.
ACACACGCAGAGAGAAAAGAAGTGCAAAGAAGACCCACTATTTAACACGATTCTCGTTATTAAGTGTAAACATACCTTTTAACTACTACAATACTGAATATAACATATTTTAGGTACACGTGCAAGCCCTAAATTGCATGATAAAGCCAAGCCCTAATTTCCGCAAATTTTCGACTCTTTTTACTCTGTAAGCTTTCCTATAATTATTACATCTCGATCCAACAGTGGCGAACTGGTGAACTGATACAGCAAGGCAAACATATCCCAGAAGCGCTAGGAGTATTAGACAACACATGACTCCTCTAGACAACGTTCTTTCGCCTGTGTTTCCCCCAGAGAAGGACATAGACGTTCCCTGCACTGCAGAGCCCCTCAAACACACAGCACATTTGCAGTTGTTCATTAAGCTCGTGGAACCTGTAGTGTTTCTCTCTGGGTTTGAAAAGGATTTACAGAACTGCGGGAAACCGCCTGCTATGCTCAGGGGTTCCCTTATACTCAGAATCCTCAAACCCATGAAACTGAAGTCCATATCACTGAACTTCAAGGGTTACTCGAGAACAGAATGGCCAGAGGGTATTCCACCAAAAAAACAGGATTTCGTAGAGATCAATGATGTGGTAAACCATACGTGGCCATTTTATCACTCAGGCACCCCGCATCCACAGAACGCAACCACAGATCCATTTAACTACGAATATCTGACAAAGGCAAGTGGTGCCTCCGTTTATAAACCATTACCAACTACCGCCAACGGGAAATTGAACGAATTAGGTTCACCACTTTCTTTATCTCCCGTAAACACGAGCTCCACAGAGAGCGTTGCCACTTCAAATGGTAGAACCCCTAGGAGAAGTAACTCCACAAGTTCAAATAGTTCTTCAACAAAGAAACAACAACAGGCATCAGCTGCAAGAAGTCTTTCCCCGTTCAATTTTTTGAGAAGAGTCACACATGATACATCACCAACTCCAGATAGTATATCATCCCCCAAATCTATATCTCAACAGCAACAGACGGAACGGGATATAAGTTCATCTCACCCTCCGTCTACAACTTCAATCATAGCTGACTTGCTAAATTCTACATTTTCAAATGAAAACAACTCATCATCATCACAACAACATTCTAATAATAATATTCAGCAAGACTTAATCGGAGCCACAGAATCATCCATATTCACTTTCCAACCAGGTGACTACATTTACACCTTCGAACAAGTCGTCCCCCAATCATACCCAGAGACTATCAAAGCTGATTTCGGTTTTGTGGAATATTTCCTCCTTGCCACGATTGAAAGGTATGGTGCCTTCAAATCAAACATGCACGCAAGGTTACCAGTCACAGTGGTCCGTACACAATCAGATACTTCGGTCGAGGAATCTGAACCTATCATGATCTCAAGGGAATGGGAAAATGAATTACATTATGATATCATCATCTCTTCAAAGGATATCATTTTAGATGCCTTCTTACCAGTACATTTCACCTTTTCACCCTTAGATAAAGTTACTTTGCATCGTATTAGAGTCTATATTACAGAAACTATGGAATATTACTGTAAGGGGAAAAAGATTCATCGGATGGAACCAACAAAAAAGTTCTTACTCGCTGAACATAATGGACCAAGATTATCAACGGCTCCACCAGACGCTAATTTATCAAAGGCCAAATACATGGGTAATCTGTTAGAGGACCCGATAGATGGATATTTATCCAATAGAGAATTCGAGTTTCAAGTATTTGTACCGGCTAGGTTTGGTAATCATCAACGGTTACATCCAGATACAGCATATGAAAAGATTAGATCCAACCATTGGATTAAACTTTGTCTAAGATTAAGCAAAATGGTGGATGGTAAGAGGAAACATTATGAAATTTCAATTGACTCTCCAATTCATGTGCTTCATAAACTTTGTTCCCATGCGAATACCCTTCTGCCAAGCTATGATTCTCATTTCTTGATACAACCATCTGTAATTAATTCTACTAGTGGTGCTGCCATTGGTTCTGTTGATTCCCAACATTTAAACTCTGATTCACAAAATACAATGGATACACAAAGTGCCATGTATCATAACTCAAATATATTTTTCCCAAAGGAAATTCTCATGTCACCAATGCTATCTCCAGAGGTACAACCACTGGATATCAATTTAATGAACGGACCAGCGAGGACCCCATTACCAAGGATCACTTCTAAACAATCAATATCAGATCAACAACCTGTATTTACCTCACCAAAATTATCATCAAATATCTACCAACCAGAAACGATAGAGAGGTCATTGGCTTCACCACAGGCTCTCCCATTGTCACCAATAATTTCACCACTTTCCGCATCTATGGCCATAGTTGATGCAGATATACTGGATGGAACTCCACCACCCGATTTTGATACAACAAACGATCTAGCTCCACATCATCCACCATCATATAACGATGTATTAAAGACTGATGGGATCGTATCTCGTCTGAAATTAAATAAATCACAGGAATCTCTATTACAACGTGCGCAGAGATCTAATCTAAATTTGGACTCCGAATTAGAAAATTCATTCAAGGATGATGATACTGGTGATATCGCATCTAGCTTCAGCTTTACCTCTGGTAGTTTTCTAAGTCATGATGACGAGACCTCACAAGACGGTGGAAAATCAAATTCAGTGATTTTTCCCATAAAAAATCCGCGTATGATTAACCACGAACCAAGGACAATCGGTAACCTGTTGACTCCTCATGATCCAAGATTGTTACCTAGTACCCTGAGGAATGAAAACCGTAATTTTGGTGATATTAATTCGATACTAACGGATGATATTCCGGAACCGGAACCAGAACCAGAGGAAACTCATTCTAAAGGACCTTCAGAAACTTCATCGGCACGTTCATCAATAGATGGCGCAGACCCAAATTTGAGTTTTTATTCTCATAGGGACCCACAATTTATGGAACCATTGTTGAGAAATAAGACGAAAAACGCAGAAACTCAGGAGTCCCTAGTACAGCATATGGATTATGAGGAACCATTAGACTCCAGTGTCGATATCACCGCATTATACGATAGAAACCCTTCCGTTTGGCATCCGTTACAAAGTGAAAGAGATGGCGTCTGGGACAATGATAAGATTCGACAAGTCACAAACAATAATGGCGCTGTGAAGAATATTGATGACGTGCTGGGATAAGTCTCTTTGTTCTTTACTGTGCAAGTCTGCTCCTTTGTTTGATTCTGTTCATTCACTTGTTTACTTTTAATTATGACGAACCCTAATACATATTTTTTGTAAATACATAAATACAATGATTTGTATATCAAAAAACGTTACCTAATTTATATTCAGTATTTCTTTCTATGCTACTTGCTATTAGGAATTCTGTCTTGTAGTTGTATCCGATAACGATTGACTTTTATGAACTGTTCATAAAAGAAGGCAATTATTTGCCCTAGATATAAAATAAGAAAAAAAATACGACTTGCTAAAAGTTATCCCCAATAAACTCCATTGAAAATATGCTGGTTATTGATTGATACTGCTACTTTACAATTTAGACGAAATGTAACGGCGAGTTGCAAATCAGGTACGCTGAAAAGATACTATTTTGATATGTAACAGAATTCTTTCTTTAATAGTTATACAAATATGCATTTACAAAATCAAAATAGGGTTAGCTTATTTCACGATTTGATTAATAACATTTGTTAATTCACTAGGTGTATATCTGATATGCTTTCTCGGGTTCTTAAACATATCCTTATATCTACCATAGAATCGTTCATACATTGGCATAACCAGAGATACAATCTCTGATTTCATGATCTTTTTCAAATTTGGATCTGTTAATCGATATTGTTTGGACTTGGACACCAGTGAATCAAACCCTTCATTAAACTTCCTGAACTTTTCCTTAATTTGTTCCTTATCCTTAGATTTCTTACCTGAACTATCGATAAAAACGGCATCCATTAAAATAGCAGTTAAATTCTTCCAATCTGCAACCATATAATCAATGTATCTCTTTCGTAGTTTCTCTAATCTAGTATGACCTTCTAAACACAATAGATTAGTTATATCAGATTTTTCTACAATTTGTTCCACCAATGACATATTCATTAATACAAAGAAACCAATACGTTGCTTGTTTTTCTTGCTTGGAGTGTTACCAGATACACCAGAAAGTGTAGAATTACTCCCACTCTCTTCACCAGCGGACACCGTAGATAATAATCTCTCTGCTCTTTTCTCCAGTAATATGCATAACGAATCAATACAATCACTGTAGAAACAGGATAACAATCTCACAGACTTATCATTACTATTATCACCTGTTAAAAAGTCCTTATTAAATGTGGATTCCTTATCCTTATAACCTGGTACCAACCATTCTGATCTTTCCATATTAGCAATTGCATTTTGACATCCAGTCTTAAATTCACTGAATTTTCTTAATCTGGACATAGTATCTACAGTTGGTTCAGTGACACCGTTATCTGATGGAATAGCTGACAATTTATTGACTTTACTGGATATTCTTAACAATGTTTCCTTAAATAAAGATTGCGTAACTTTATTAACCTTAACAGAACAATCTGTAAGAGCATTCAAATTTTGTAAATTTGGAATAAATTTTAATGATCTAAGCACACTTTGAACACTCTCAACCAATTCAAAACTAAATATACCTGTATTGTCAATATTAGAAATGACCGAAGTTAAGTTACTCTGAAATAATTTTGCATATGCTTTTATAATTGGTGTTAATATTTCATCGAGTATTTTACCCTTTACGTTTGGATATTGTGAGTAAATATCGTCAACCAACGATTTTTCATTGGCAATAAACCCCAATAAAGCCTCCGTATAAGGGATCATACCACTACTGCCCTTTTCATATGGTGCATTCCTTGAACTTGTAATTTGTTTTGCAAATGGTTCCAAAAATGCTAAACTTCTTAGTGTCTTTTCTGATCTTTCATTGATGAAAACAGATTCAATCATGCTATCTTCACCATTACTATAAAAATAATCTAAAATCCAAGAAAGTTCGCTTAATTGATCATCCTCATAATATGGAAATGGAATTTGTTTGTTCATATTGATTTGTGGATCGAATGGTTTAATAGTGTTAAGGATGGCAATGAAATAAATTCTTAAATTAGCTGCGCTGGTTTTAATCAAATCCGACAAATGAATCAAGATACCACGGAACTCTGCATTTTGTTCATTGCTTGTTTTGATATCATCTAACATATCGTCTAACTTATGTATAGCCTGTGTATATTTTTTTAGACCAACGTCGGGTATGCCCTTGGACAATATAATTTCATATTTGGAAGCTTCGTTAGCCAAATCCTTAACGGAAGAAACCGAGTTAAAAGTACTTTCTATATTACGCTGTAAAATAGTATACTGGTTGTTTCTTGCCAAAATTGGAGCAAACAATTTACTGGATTGGCTGGAAGTATCGATAATCGTCCTTAGTGACTTGTTTATATCATAAGAGAGCTTATTCGATTTCTCCAAGCCCTGAGAGAGAACTAAGATATCTGCTTCATCGATGTCAATATTAATACTCGTATTTGCATTACCTGTAACTTGGGTCATATTCTATAGGTCGGACTATTAGCTCTTTACAGTTGAACTTTGTTAATTGTAATCGAGCTTCTTGTTTTTCCCCTTTCAAAGAATTCGTATTTTTCATATACAGATGAAATATGTGTGATCTTCAAGAAGTAGAAAAATTTCTGAAAGGCAAAATCAAATTCGATGCCCTCAAAAGTTGCAGAAGAACTAAAAAGGTAGAAGGATCGAAGAAGTGGTAATTATTTTGAATACATAATGGAGGAGTTCAATAGAGACAACGTTATAAATTTGGTGACTAAGCTAGAAGCAGCTGAGATACAACCTAGTAATAGGGGGAGAGCCTACAAACGTGTTTGCAACATCTTTGACACTGATCAGAAGGTAGTAAGTTGGAAATTTAACGAATGGGATTATGGTAAAAAGAATATTACTTTGCCATGCAATGCTAGAGGCTTATTTATTTCAGATAATGAACAGGACCCAAAAATCATTGCTAGAGGTTATGATAAGTTCTTTAATATTGACGAAGTTTATCAAACTAAATGGGATTGGATTATTGAGAATACACATGGCCCATATGAAGTTACTGTAAAGGCTAATGGTTGTATTATATTTATTTCTGGGCTGGAAAATGGTACGATTGTAGTATGCTCCAAGCACTCAACAGGCTCTCGTGATGACACGGATAGAAACCATGCCGAAGCAGGACAAAAGTTCCTAATGGATCAATTAAGCGAAAAAAATATTGATATCCAAGAGTTAGCAAGAAATTTATACGAGAACAATGTCACAGCTGTTGCAGAATATTGTGACGACACGTTCGAAGAACATATCTTAGAATACACTAATGACACGCGTGGGTTATATTTACATGGCCTTAATGCAAATACAACTGAGTTTCAGACATGGCCAATGGATAAAGTTAGTAAGTTTGGTGCGAAATATGGCTTTAAAAGCATTGAATCATTTAATAAAGATGACTTGAGCTCACTAAAGACATTCCTCGAGGATTGTAATACCGAAGGTTCATTTAACGGTGTAGAAGTAGAAGGTTTTGTTATACGATGCCATTTAAAGGAAGATGATGCCGCATTTTTCTTCAAATATAAATTCGATGAACCATATTTAATGTACAGACAATGGAGAGAAGTCACAAAAGAGTATATTACAAATAGAACTCGTATTTTCCAATTTAGAAAGCATAAATTTATTACAAATAAGTACCTGGATTATGTTATTCCTATTTTAGATGCGGATCCACAACTATGTGAAGAATACATGAGAGGATTCGGTATCATTAAGTTGAGAAATGCATTCCTAGAATTATATGGTATGTCTGGTCTTGAAATCCTAAATCATTCTAAACTCAAGGAACTAGAACTGAAAAACTCCATAGATTATAACAAGGTTGATGAAAAAACTAAATTTTTAATTTTCCCGATAGCAGTTATTGGTTGTGGCAAAACCACTACTGCGTTAACCTTGACGAACTTATACAAGGATAGTTGGGGTCATGTTCAAAATGATGATATCAGGGGTAAGAAAAATAAGGAAAGATTGATCACTCAGTCATTGGAAAAGTTAGCTGATCCAAATATTAAATGTGTGTTTGTCGACAGAAATAACCATCAATTCCGAGAACGTAAGCAATTATTTGATTGGGTAGAGGAGTACAAGGAAGAATATTTACCGTATGATACCAATATTAAAATCATTGGACTATCATTTGCCTCTTGGGAAGAATTTGACTTAATCAAAGAAGTTACTGTCAAGAGGGTTTTCAATAGAGGTAATAACCATCAAACTATCAAGTTAGACGAGTGTGGTGAAGGCAAAGTTATAGGTATCATGAGTGGGTTCTGGAAGAGGTTCCAACCTGTTGATGAAGAGCATTCTCCCGACAACTTATTCGATTTAATGATTCACTTGACAGTCAACCAAGACAATTCATCATTTGCTAACGCTAGCCACATTCTTCAAAAGATACATGAGACATACCCAATCCTGGTACCAGAATTGCCATCTCCTGAAGCCATAGAAGATGCATTCGAGAAGGCCTTACAAAATAAGATTCCATACGAGGAAATAAAAAACAACAATAATCAAGTTCATGATAAACCTAAATTAAAAAAGATCAAACCAGAGTATTTCTCTGCAAACATCGAAGAGAAACAAAGTATCATAGATGAAATCAGAGATTTGTTAATACAAAACAATGAACCAGCTGAACAAGAATTGCACGAACGGTTATTCAATGGAAATAAGTTCCAAGAGAATTTCCATATCACTTTATGTCATGTAATTCAAGGAAAGAGAGGTACAGATAGGGAAAAATTATTATGGAAATCTTACATGGAGCATTATGAACCGGAGAGAAAATTAATGTCCCAAAAGATTCAAGAGGTACAACAGCTAGAATCTAAAGAAGAAATACTTTCTAAGATTATCACTAATGATAAGGTTACGTTCAAGTTATCCCAATTATGTTGGGATGATAGGATTGTTTCAATTGTTGTAAAGCTGAAAGTTGACGATGATTTCTCATGTGTAGGAAACCCAGAAGGTGGGTTTGTCCCAGGTCTAGAATGTGCTAACAAGATTGCTCATATTACTATTGGAATCCTGGAAGAAGGCACTTCTGCATCATACTCTAATACACTTTGTCAAATGGTTCAAACATCAAGAGAAACAGGCGAACTGGTTCCCGCTGATATTTATCATTCGCTTGACTTTTGCAACGAATCATTAGAATATACTGGTGAAGTTATAATCAATATATAGAAAGTATTTTAAAACGTATCTTATTAATTATTATTAATATATATATATATATATGTACATATTATGATGAGGACGTTGACAATGCTTATTTCAAGTCATGGAAGTTACCCTTGTTGTTAACAAAGACATCTATAGCTGCCATAGCAGCATATAATCTATTTTCAGCCTCGTCAAAGACAATAGAGTGTTCACCATAAAAGATTTCATCAGTAACTTCTTCATGATGTCTTGGTAAACAATGCATAAACATGAAGTTTGGATCAGCGACACCAGCTAATTCATCGTTAACTTGGAAGCCCTTGAATTGCTTTAACTTTGCCTCCTTGGCAAACTCTTCACCCATGGAAACAAATGTATCCGTAACAAGGACGTTAGCTCCCTTGGATGCAGCTAGGGAATCGTGAGAAACTTCAATCTTAGTACCGTTCTTATGAGCGATCTTCTTGGCTTCGTCAATAATATCTTGGTTCATTTCAATGCCTTCTGGCGTAGCAATAGCAACATTGATACCTAACTTCAAACAGGCAAGGGACATATCGTTGATGACATTGTTAGCATCACCAATCCAAGTGACCTTCAAATTCTTGTTCTTGTTGTCGCTTAGGTCGAGGTTGAATTTTTCCTTAATTGTCAAAAGATCACATATAGCTTGTAATGGATGATATGTGTCACATAGGGAGTTAATAATTGGTACCGAGGAGTGCTTACATAACATCTTAATATCATCGTGTTTGTTGACACGAGCAAAGATACACGAGACCATAGAAGACACAACCTTTGTAGTGTCATAAAAGGATTCATTGACCCCTAATTGGATATCTTCCTTCCCCAAAAACATTGGCTGGGCTCCAAAGAAAGTAGCAGCACCTTCAGTAGAGATTCTGGTTCTAGTAGATCTCTTTGTGAAAATTAATGCGATAGTTTTGCCTAGAAGCTTTAAATGTTCCTTCTGGAAGGCCTCGGAGTTTTCAGATTTGAATAATTTTTTGAAGTAATCAGCTCTTTTGATAAGAATTTTAAATTCTTCATCAGATAAGTCCTTGATGGATACTAAATGACGAATGTTAGAAGCGGACATATTGTTAGTTAAAGGAGTAATGAATGTTTATTGTATTGAAATGTTCTATAAATCTCTGGGAGAGTGACTAGAGGATAAACGTTGATGCTTCGTTGTTACCTGTACTTAAAGGACATAAAATGGGACACAATAAAAAAAATGAGACCGAAGCGCGCATTTATATACTTTAAGTGAAAAAACAAGCGACGCTCTCTTTCTCCTGCACTTAACGTCACACTCGGGCTGTGATTCATTGGCGCTTTTTGGTCACACCGGAAGTTGTGAGTCATGTATGAAAATACCGTAGTGACCGTTTGCTGCACAAAGTTGTCAGTATTGTTCTTGCACATTCATTAGATAAGTGTCTACTTAATGTATGGTCTTCCGTAGTCCCTTTGAGGAAATCGAAGATATTACTGCGGTGTTGGCTAAACCAGTGAATCATTTAACAATTGTATCTAAACAATAGCTCTGGGCGTTTCAATTTTACTCAGGAACGATACTCGGACCTCTCATTAATCCACTAGCAGCTGAGAAATGCTGGTGATGCTTCTTTTGGAGTCTGTCTGTGATACTGGTGATTTTGTAGGCGCAGGGAGTAACAACTGGGATTGCTGCTGTATCCTTTTGTTAAATTGGTCGAACATGTAATCTGAATCTGAGCGAGATTTTTTGTTACTTCTGCTTTCCAAGTCATCGGAGAATCTTAACCGCTTATTCACCTTCTCTTTGTTATCCAATACAACCTGATCCAATGGAGCTGTTCTGTCACGAGCGTTAATGTTTATTAAGTGACTTGAATCAGGTGGTTGACATTGTCTTTGTTGGAACAGAGAACCCCGTCTCTTAGTCTTAAACGGAATTTCTAATGGATTTGTATTATCGCTGGAATCATCATCATCATCTTCTGCATACCCATCATCTGTTTCATCTTGTCCTACCGTCAATAATGGAGACAAAAATTCAAATGCATTAAGACTCATGTTTCTATTAGGCGTATTACTATTGCCGTCATTATTATCAGCGTTATTCGGATAGGCCGACATAAACATATTTTTATTAATATTATCCAATCGTGGGGATTGTAAAGTTTTGAAAAATGTGGACAAATTAGTGCCATCATTTTGAAACATGTTGAATTGATCCATAATAGCCTTTGAATCAGTCCTTAGAAGCAGACTATTATTGTTATTCATATTAAACTCAGCAACTTGTTGTAAATACTCAGTTGGATTGCTCTTTTCTTCTTCATTATCATCACTGTCATTTTCAATTGTTTCATTAAAAGAGGAAATATTAAAATTTTCCCGTATGTCTTTGTAGGTCTTATTATCTAAATCGTTGACATAACATACCGTACACCATTGCTTGAGAAGGTTCTTGAATTTGTTATACTTCCAATAGAATTGATTCTTGGTTGGTTGTTTAACTTTTCCAGAGTCTTTCATCTTATTCTTTTGTAAATTAGTCTTTGACCATTGAACTAAGTTATTGACACACAGCTCAATAATATCATCATTTGGTAATGGTAAAAGATGTAATAAATTGAAATAAACAGGTTGATCGTTGGTCACAGATTCATCAATTAGCAGTAAATAATAGAGAGACAATATTTCAAAAGAGATCTCCTCAATAGCGGTGGTGGAATCAATCATTGAATATTCAATTGTTTTATCATTGGAAATATTCATCTCTGTCAACAGAGTCAATATTAAATAAAATAGTGTCAATTGAATTTCAATGGAGTCTGTCCTTTCCAAAACTACATTTGATGCTAGTCTTGATTTACCAACAGATGAAAGATCATCATTATGATCATATAAATTATGATACAATTTATAATTCATCAATAATTTTCTGAAATTTTCCATTGTATAAATCAATTTGGACTTCTCAGCGGTTGTAATGGTCATCATTAAATTACAACCATCTAAAGAGTTAACGATTAAACATAACAAAAATTTGAAAGATTTTAAGATCGGAATGTCTAAATGGGTAAGATCCTTTGGTTGAAATTCCTCTATTAGGAAGTTTGTCTTTGGCAAACCCTGTATTAAAGACCACCATGAACTCAAGAATTGGAAACACCAGAATGTTACAATATTGATGGAATCATCGGTTTCATTATTTGATTGCATCTCATTTAAAGGTATAATTTGTTTTGGGTTTATATAAAGACCCATCGTGACTACCTTTGAATAACTTAAATTCAATAATTCATTAGCCCATGCTTTTGAATTGGTAGATGTGGTTGGTTTTGATTTACCCATAAAGTAGAAACACGCTAGGGAAAGACATTGTGTGGTGGCTATGTTTAAATTTGTTGAGGAACAAATAATCATCGTCAATTCAAACAGTTTAAATTCGTTGAAACAAGTCCAATTGATTTGGATTATATACATTAGGACCAGAACGATAATTGGATCATTAATTTGGTTCCCCATATTCACTAAGTCTACCAATTGTTTTTCCCATACATCAAAGGGATATAATAATGGGATCAGAGAATTTTGGAATTTAAAATATTTCGATACGGCTTTCATTATCTGATTTTTAACAAATGATACATCATTTCTGTGACGCCTCAGTAAAAACTGGGGTAGATAATTCAGAGAGTTCAGTTTTAATCCATCTATTAAGAGATGGATATGTAAATCGTCAAGCCAGTTAATTTCATCTTCGGTTGCCCGACTCTGTTGTGGCTCTTTGGCTTTTAGGGTCTTGGTCAATATATTCCATGTACAATGACCCAAGAAGTTATTATTGATTGTATCCTTGATACCGTAATTTTTAATATAATGGAAATTATCATTTATAAACGGAAACTCCGTGTTTGATGGGGTTTTAGAAGTATTATTATTAATGTTATTGTTCTCCACTGGAGCCATTGACTGCAAAACAGGCTTGTTATTACTACTATCTAACGGTTTGAGCTCTCTCATACCTTTTGGAGAGTCTATCAGTTTATTATTATTTGTCAAAAGACCCTGCAATCTCACAACTTCTTTCTCCAATGCCTCTGTATATCCCTTAGGGAAACCTCTCCTGGCCAACTTATCACTCGTCTTACATATGAAGTTGACCTTGGCACAGTTCGAGCAGCTAGGTTTGACCCCATCACATTTAATCTTCTTCAATCTACATCTATCACAAGCCTGATTTTGTCTAAACTTTGCCAAACTAGACAACGTGATCATTTTCTGGTCACCATTAACCCCTTTGTCCGTTTTGGTCACCGATTCGCTATTCTTTGTCGACATCTTAATTACTTATTATGTTGTTCTTCCTGTGCGACAAGATAGATATCGGAATTTTATTAAAAATTGCCACCTTCTCCACATTCTTATAGTCCCTTTGTTTAGTTGGATAATTTCTTTGGCGAGACTAAATAGCCGCCCAATTAAAGTCATCTGTGAGATAAACGCATGGAACATGATCCGGAGAAACGGATAGTAGGATTGGCGCGAAATTTCACAGTATCCGGTCAAATGGAACCGGAAATTGTGTTTGAGTCACGTCATTCTGCATAAAGCCCTAAATGCGAACTTTCGGGTCACGTCTTGAAAAAGTAAACCTTTTTATATTTGTTTGATAAAGCCCTAGGGTTATAAATAGGTCAATCGCATTCAGAATCCGTTTTGGGATGGCATAAGCATCGATATGTTCTCGCCTGTTTCGTATCATTTACATATGGAAATGGGATCACGTAAATTATTTTCAGACATATATATATATCTTAGCTAAATTAGAAGAGTTAAACAAGAACTGTAATGAAGCCGTTCCATGATATAGTGTTCTGTCCAACTGGAATACAGGATGAGGATACTGCAAAATTGGTGTCCAAACAAGTTATTAAGCTTGGTGGGACGTATTCAAAGGACCTAACTAGGCAAGTGCATGTGCTAATTTTAGGGACGGCAAAGGATACAAAGAAGTATCAGTTTGCTGTCAAATGTAGACCAGATATTATATTTGTTGATTCTAATACTATCCATAACTTATATGAGATGTGGATCTCTGGGGAAGATATAACGTTAAAGGACCATTCTCAATTTACCAAATATAATAATGATAAGCATCGAATGTTGATTGTGCTTAGGGATAGGTTTACGGTGAAACCATTAGATAATTACTATGTCTTTATAGGGAGAGTGAGTACCACCGAAGTCGATGTACCTCGTCTGGAGGAGCTGTGTAAATTACAAGGATGTTTCAAGTATAATTCAAAACATTTCATCAAGGATATAAAGAGCACATATAAGGATAAAAATATTATTTTTATCTCAGACACATTAAATAGTTACAGAGTACAAGTAGCTTTGGAACAAGGTATCCCGATTATTCATTATAAATGGTTGTTAGATTGTTGGAAAAGAAACGCAACTTTACAGTATGATCCATATTATCTAGTGGAAAACTTGGAAGGTATCCCATATGGGTTAATCGGCGTAGATGCATGTAATTGTTGGACTGCTTTGGAAAAGCTAGAAAATGATATTTCAAATCAATCAAATGAGAGAACAAATGGAGACCCGGATGCTGAGTCAACGAACCCAAATCTGCTATTGAACAAGTTCAAACCACAAGGTGAAAAACTATGGAAAAGAGCATTGAAAATAAATGGTCATGTTTCCAACATGACCAATGAATTAGATAAAATACCGAAGACTTCAATTTCTAATCCTGTTTTGATATCAGAACCAGCAGAGCCAACTGTTGTTAAGATTTTCAATCATCTAAACTTTTTGATTCACTCATCGTTCGGTGATAAACACAGCAAAATATTGAATAAAGTCATTGTTTCTAATGGTGGTACTATAGTGTATGAATTTCAAAAAGACCAATGTGAACAAAATTATATGCTAATACCAAGCATTATGCCAACAGAAGATTTGAAGTTAGATACAGAAGACTATATGAGATGCACAACAGTTACTGACTTCTTTATAGAGAGATGTCTACATTACAATAAATTGATAAGCCCAATAGACACTTGGTCGAAACCCTTCCTACATACCAAACACTTTAAGATCACACCGGTACCATCGTTATTACATAATCAGAATGATACTCAACTTCATGTTTCAATAACTGGGTTTTATGGTGTCGAATTATTGCATTTAACCAAGATTCTAAAGATGCTAGAACCTATGGGTATAAACTTTTCAGAATATCTGAATTCAAAGACAGACGTTCTATTAATTAACATATCATCTTTATCTGCGATTCCACAAACAAACCCTCTTTGGAAAAACGAATACAGTGATATGTTTAGGGAAAATTTTACAGTGGAAAATAATTTAAAGAATGGAAATAAATCCAACACAGGAAACAATTTTAAAAGAAGTCCTGTCTTTAGGAATTCGATGAAAAAAAAAATTGAATTTATTAAGGATGTTCATTCTATACCAGCCGTTACTCCAGCTTTTATTATGGATATTTTGAGAAATACACAATCCTTAGAAACACTGAAAGAAACTTCTATTTATCTGAATAATACTAAATGGTGTATTATGTGTCCGAAGGGTTCCAAGAACGATTTCAGTTGTAAGATCATTTCACGGGACGCTGAAGAATTGAAACCTCCGTTACAAGAGGAAAAACCAGAAGAGCATCCTGAAAGAAAAAGAACGTTTGATAAATTGAACAACCCATTAGTATCACTAGTCCCGTCGTCCAATCAAACAATTAGCAAAAGTGCGAAAGAAGTAATAAATAAAATTAAAGACTCAACAAACCAACAGCAATTACCAACGAAGAGGAGAATCGTGTCGTCAAATAACAGTCCTATAATTAAGCATGTTTCCCCACAACACTACTCTGAATTTGAAGTGAAGAGAACAATACAACCATCAGAAAAAAAAATTAAGCCAATTTCAAGATCTTCTAGCTGGGGAACAATGATTGCTAATGAGATCGAAAGTACTGAGTTGTTGCAAAAGAATGGCCCACAATTACGGGATGTTCAAGTACCAGAGACAATAGATGAAAGCGGTATGGCAATCAATCAAATTGAAGTTAGTTATACTCAGGTTACATATGGGAACTCTAACAATATTCCGATGAAATCCCATATCCCCAAGCAATCGAAGCATATGACGAGACATCATGCAAAAGAACTCGGATTAGAATTGTAAAAGTTTTTATGTAAGTTCTTTGTTTTTATAATTTTCTTAGGCATCATCTCTTTTCCGCTTAGTTCCGCAGTAGTATTTTGAAAATTGAGAAACTACAACGAGAACACGAAGTACATTTTTCAATATAATTCAATCAATATATTCAGTGAACAACAAAAAGCATAATCGTCTGCATTGTGATATGTCGACATTAAAAGAGAGAAAAGAGCAATTTGTCACAGGTCTTGATGGTGGTTCTATTGAAGAAATTAACATCATTACATCCATCGCCATCACGTCATATATCTGTTGGAACTTACTCAAATCATTCCATAATGATAAAGAGCTAAATCCAATTCTAGATTTTGCTCTAAATTGGTTATGTTTACTGTTTTCATTAACTATCTACTCTAATGATATAATGCTTTTATCAATGCTGATGGTTGTTCCCTGTCTGGTAGTCTTCATCTACTCTAAATTGACACAACCAAAAACTTCCACCCCGCGTAAAAGAGTCAAAAATGATGAAGTTCCTCAATTCAAGTTAGTCAGAAAGTCTTATATTACTGCTTATAGATCTGGTATGCTAATTTTGACGTGTATTGCCATCATTGCAGTCGATTTTCCAATTTTCCCACGTCGGTTTGCCAAGGTTGAAACCTGGGGTACGTCCTTGATGGATCTTGGTGTTGGTTCTTTTGTATTTAGCAATGGTTTAGTTTCTTCTCGTACATTATTAAAGTCCAAGAATAGAGCGCCAATAGCAAGAAGAATGTGGGTTGCTCTGAGATCAAGTTCTACCCTATTAGTGTTAGGGTTATTAAGAACGTACTTTGTCAAAAATCTGGAATATCAGGAACATGTAACCGAATATGGTGTCCATTGGAATTTCTTTATCACATTATCATTACTACCAATTGTTCTTGTTTTCATTGATCCGGTTGCCGACATTATCCCAAGATTCTTTATTGCTTTGGTTATATCAGGTGTATATGAATGGTCCTTAGTTAGAAACGATAATTTTTTAACCTTTTTGATCTTAGGTGCAAGGGACAACGTTTTTAATGCAAATAGAGAGGGAATTGTTTCATTTGTAGGCTACTGTGCTATTTTCTTATGGGGTCAATGCACAGGCTTCTATGTATTGGGTAATGTACCAACAAAGAATAACTTTTACAAGAATTCTCTGGTTACAATTGATCCAAAGAAGAAGTTAAGAGGTTGGGATAAATTAACTACTGTTAGACCATTGACTGGCCTTATTGCATGGTCCTTTATCCTCATAGCGTTTTGTCAATTTATTTTATCAGTTCATCCGCACAATATTTCAAGAAGATTTGCTAATGGACCTTACACCATCTGGGTTGTTGCTTACAATGTGGGATTTTTAACTGTGTACTCTGCTGTCGATCTTTTCTTTCACAATTATAGAAAATCTTACAAGTTACCAGTGACTTTGGAAGCCATGAACAGCAACGGGCTGGTTTTATTCTTGTTAGCAAACATTACCACAGGCTTGATTAACATGTCCTACTCCACAATTGATGCCTCCGATAATTTATCGATCTTAATCTTGATTGGCTATTGTGCGTTCTTGGCTTTGGTATCATGCGTCTTATATAAACGTAGAATATTTATTAGATTTTAAGAATCTAACTATACACAATTTATAAGCTAATATACAAGTGTGTAGATGCTTTTGAATGATGTTCAATGAACTTAGTCATCGATAATTATGATATCTGAATCATTTGCTTTGGCTTTTTTCTTCGCCTTTGCTAACTGTGAAAATATATCAAATTGGCTTTGTGAAATTTCTTTCTTGACTTTAGTTTCTTTCTTGATCACATTGCCTAAATTTTGGGACATCTGAATTGCTTTAGTACTTTTCGTTGAAGCTTTTTGTTTGACTTCCTTTGCCTTTTGGGTATTATTGATGGCCTTAACTAGTGTTTTCGCTGTTGCAATAATTGGTCTACTATCCACATTGAGATCCTCAGGATTATGCAAAATCTCCGCAGCTGTAGTATCTTCAACCTTAAATTTAATTTTTGGAAATTCTCTCTTGACTTGAGTTGATAATGGCATGTCCTCCATGGCTATGTCAATTGGTGTAGCTATAATTTTCTTCTTCGTAATGCTACGACTATTAGTTATTCTATTTAATGATGATATCTGGGAAATATTTGGGTTTGTTTCTTGTTTCAAAACTGGTGTGTTGAGAATATTCGCATTATTCTTTAGTACAGTTGGTAGTTTGCTATTCCTTCTCGTAGGAGATCTTGGAGCAGAATTGGATATTGGGGCATACAATTTTGGAGGGCTCGGTGAATGCCTTCTTTTTGATGACGGAGCATAGGCCCTTTCAGGACTTAGTTGCATCTTGGAATTAGGAGATGTTTTCCTGGGAGAATATTCTGGAGCAAAATTTTTATTGGGCAATCTGTTTTGGGTTTCAATCTTTAACTGAGCAGCGGCTGTGGTAAACTCGGATATAGATCCCTTGCCTGGGGCAACATTTTTACTTATATCAAGGAAAAGAACGTTTCGAACAGGGTTTCCTCCCCAAATCATAGATTCTCTTCTGTTCTCAATGAATCTAGCATAATCTTTAATTAAAACTTTAAATGAAAAAGATTTACTTGAAGCAGATGGCATTTTTTTCCCCATTGCTAGGTACAATTCTTTAATATGTCTCTCTGAAGCAAAACATTTTTGTTCATCTACTAACGTACTTAACACATCGTTAGTGAAAAATCTACTTGGACCCCCAAGTGATGGATTTTTACTATCCTCGATGGATGAAAGGTACAGTAACATTTTGGCACGAGTTTGCGCTACAAAAAACATCCTTCTCTCTTCATCTAATGCCTCCTCTGAGTTCTTTGGCTTCTTTGATCCCTTTTCATCATCACTATTATCGATATCGTCATCATTATCATTAGAGTCATCTTTGGCATCAAATACACTAGGTATTATACCTTCTATACAACTTGGAACAAAAACAACTGGCCACTCTAGACCCTTTGATCCATGAATTGTTGAGATGGTAACATAACCATTCTTGTCACGACTTTCCCTTTCTAGTTTTTCCTGATGGGTTTCCTCTTGGAATGCTGGTGAATCAGACGTGTACAGAGATAAACTATTGAAGAATGTTCTGATGTGTTCCTGAACCGTTAGCTCCTCTGTTGTGGTGATGTCACGCTCTGGAATGAGTTCTGCCCCTTGTTCATTCCCTGTCAAATCAGATAACTCTTCTAATTGTTTAGATCCAATAAAATAACTCTTTAAAAGCTTTATATTCTTGTGTCTCGGATTTTCGTAATTTGGCTCTTTATCGACTCCAAAATTCGAATCAGATTCCTTTTTCTGGTCATCCAGGTGCAAATATTCATACTGTATACCTGAAAGTTCATATAGTTTATCAAATATATCAGCCAATGCAGATGTTAGTGGTTCATTAAATAGCTGGCGGCACACTTCTATCATTTGAATGAAATCCTTGAGTGCAATTTTACCTTTAGTAGTAAGACTAATGTTGATATTTCCATTTGATATTTTTTTCAAAGCTTCATAAGGAGAACCAGAGTAGTCATCCATAACCTTTTTAATCTTTTCACCTGAGGTCTGTCCTATACCCCTTGCCGGATAGAGTAATGCTGCTACCAGCGAATTTTTTTCATTATCTGAGTAAACTGACCGTATTAGATTCAGCATCGCTGATATTTCTTTTAATTCCCAAAATGCTCTACCTCGTATAATCTTATATGGTATTCGATGTTCAATTAATGCAGTTTCGATATTTTTGATCTGCCTTCTCTGCCTTACCAATATAGCAAAATCGCTGTATGAAAATAGCTCCGGTAATGATTTCAAGTATAAAATTTCTTTCGAAAGAGATGGACTCTCTAAAAATGTCACTGGAAAATTTATATATACTGGAGAGAATTCGTTATCGAATTGGGCTCTAAGGGGCAACCTTTCTTGACGACCCTTTAATTGTTGTTTAATCAAAGTTTCGCTGGTGTCTAATATCTTCTGAGAAGAACGATAGTTCTCTATTAATACTACTTGCGAACATTCTATGGGACATTTAGTTGACATTTGAACAAAGTTTTGAGCTAATGCGTTTCTAAATGCATAAATACTCTGATCTGGATCACCAACAACGGTGATACCTCTAGACAAATGATGGTTACCTTTTGCAAACAAAAACATCAAATCCATCTGGATACTATTAGTATCCTGAAACTCATCAACAAACACGTGCTGGATATTTGGTAGGCAACGTTCTTTGCAAAGCAATCTGAATGTGTACATTAATAAATCATCAAAATCTAGTGCATTCACAGCATACAGTTCAGCCTGATATTTTTCATAAAAGTAAGCCAGAGCTGTATCGTGTGTTGATTCATTCTCATATTCTTCCGGAAGAATGGCACTAGATTTCAATCTCGATATTTCCTTCTTCACCATTTTTGGATGCACTGTCCAACCTTCTCCATTCTTTTTCGGCCTGCAAAGATTAATAATTCTGTCGTAAGCATTTGCATAATCTCGTATTTGATCTGGCATCTTCTCTATTATGTCATTGATAATTGTATCTACCTCCCTTTCTTCTATAATTCTCCAACTAGGTTTCAATCCAATTTTAAAACCATATCTGGACAAAATCCTTATACATACACTATGAAATGTACCAATTATTAAGTCAGACACTCTTATGCCTGTATGTTCTAACATCTTTTCTAATCTTTCAGTCATCTCTTTTGCAGCCTTATTGGTAAAAGTGGTCACAATAATATCTTTGGGATTGAGCTGGTATTTTAATAGCATATATGCCACTCTGGATGTCAAGACTTTCGTCTTTCCTGTGCCTGGTCCAGCAATCACTTGCAAAGCTAACGTCGGATCAAACTCGGTAGCAAGTCTCTGTTGTTTATTCAAAGTCCTCAAAAGCCCTTCAAGCTCGTGCATATTATTAGAGCACATTGCCCGACAGATATTGCCTTATTGCTGGATTTGGTGATCTTGAATCGCCTAATGATGACTTTAGATTAAGTTCATCAAAAGGTAAATAGATGTAACACCAAAAGGAAAAATAATATCAAAGTAACAACGTGTGGTGTGGGGGTGCAAAAGGCCAAATTATTCGTAGCAAGGAATTGATGCATTGGTCACTTTAGATGGATAGTTACAAAGATGAAAGATAATATATATCTTGACTCATTTATTTTAAGATAAAATTCTGCTTTTTTACTATATTCAAGTTTTGTGTTTCTATAAAATCTCAGACAGAAAGAAAATTTGAAAAGTTCAATATTCTTGAGGTACATAAATAACAAATGGACAACCCCCCCCCCCCCCGCCCCAGTGGCTTCGTTCTGCAGATTAATCTACTTTTCTTTCATTAGAGTCCTCTTTATAAGTAGTAGTCACTCCCCAGTTTTCGAATTATGTTCTCTAAAAATTTCTCGCAGATGATGAGTTTTTCTTATAGGAAAAACAAAGATCTGAGTTTAGCCGTGAAGTGAAGAGTAAATAGAAAAGTCATACTTTGTAGATCCCCAAAATCTGCCAAAGGCGTCGATGATACCATGGCAAAGACACGTGAAAGAAAGAATTCGATAGATTTGGCACTGCAAGGTGCTATCAAATTCCATAACGAACGTATCAGTATCATCAATGCGGACCCATCTTCTAGAACGTTTTTATTTTGGTTTACTATCTCGTGTTATTTTCCTGTCATAACAGCATGTTTGGGACCTATTGCCAATACAATTTCTATTGCATGTGTGGTAGAGAAATGGAGAGGTAATTACATAAATGATGATGGAAATTTAGTCAATGTTAGAGGAACTGATCCTCGTGGAATATTTGCTATTAACATTTTATCCTTAGTATTTGGTTTCGTTTCAAATATCGTTTTGATGTTACACTTTGCAAAAAAATTAAGTTACTTGAAATCTCAGCTGATTAACATAACTGGTTGGACGGCTGCTGCTGTTATGCTTCTTGTTGATGTTATTGTGTGTTCAGCCAAGGAAATGGACGGTTACCATAAAACCATTGGTTTTTGGTATGCATGCTTTACTGCAGGGTTGTATCTAGGCTGCACAATTACGCTTACATTGCATTTCATTGGTTATAAGTTAGGAAGGTATCCTCCAACCTTCAATTTGATGCCAGATGAGAGAAATATTATGACTTTTACAGTTATGTTTTCCCTTTGGTTAATTTGGGGATCAGGACTGTTTTCAAGATTGTTACATATTTCATGGGGCACTGCACTGTATTTTTGTACTGTTTCTTTATTAACAGTTGGTTTTGGTGATATCCTAGCGGGATCAGTCGCCTCAAAAATTATGGTTTTAGTGTTTTCGGTAACAGGTGTTCTGCTACTTGGTTTAATTGTCTTTATGACACGTTCCATTATCCAGAAATCTTCTGGCCCAATCTTTTATTTTCATAGAATGGAAAAAAAGAGAGAGAAAGTTTGGAATAAGATCCAGGAAGGTGAACTCAAATTATCTGATGAGGAAAGTTTCGATTTAATGTTAAAAATTATAAACAGAACTAAAATTAGTGAGGATATATTTTCATTTTTGAATACTGTCATCATTTTTATGATGTTTTGGCTATTAGGTGCAGTTGTGTTCAAATTTGCTGAGGATTGGTCCTATTTTAACTCGATGTACTTTTGTTTCCTATGTCTTTTAACCATTGGTTACGGTAGTGATTTTTCACCTTCAACTGGTGCAGGTAGAGCATTCTTTGTGGTTTGGGCTATAGGTGCAGTGCCATTAATGAGTGCCATCCTATCCACCCTAGGTGATCTATTATACGACTCCTCTAAATCTATTGATAAAAAACTAAGATTAAGATTTGATGCTATTCAATACGTTGTTGTCAATGGTAAGAATAGGTTTCATTCCGTTTTCGTTTCTAAGAGCGGTGTTATACATACTCCTGGTGATCAGGATGAATCTTCTGATGTCATAAGCACATTGGGTAATATGGATGCGTTAAATCAATCAGAAACAGCAAAGCCTGATTATGTTAGCTCAGACGATGAGAACACACTTAATATTCTAAAAAATGCGAATTTGTTGAAGGTCAATCAGCACATGTACGATGATATAGATACTCTGAAAACTACAGATAGTTTGGCATCCTTTGAGATGGTTAGTTTGACTAAAGAAAACGAAAGTTTGGCACAAATGTCCGAACGTGAAATAACAACATTAGAAACGTTAAAGGTTGTTTTGCGTGACCTAAAGAAGCTGCATCAAATATCGATAAATGATGAGCATTTTACACTTAATTACGAACAGTGGACAAATTTGAGAAGGTTAAATAAAAAACAAGATTTAATGGGAGCAAGTGCCGAAGAAAGAAATAAACTCGAAGACATAAACTTTTGGTTATCAGACCATACACCATTAAAATTCCCCATTAATCAATCCCATTATGCATTCAATAGATTGTTTAGACATGTTGAGAAAGAAATAGATAAACTGATTGAGCAAGAGAGAGCAACCGTTAAGGTGACAAGAAACCGGGTGAATAGTCTTGAAAAATTATCCACAAGAAACTCGATAACTAGTCACGCTATTTTTAGCAGTAGCAGTGATATTGCGCATCAGCTAACTGCAAAGAAAACAGCAACTGTTCGCCGCTTGCGTTCAAATTCATTAACTGATTAGCTCGACAAAAAAAGAACCCTTAATATTCGTATGTAAATATATATGGCGAGAACTTTAATGTATACATGCATATTCTTATCGGATGATTAATCAAACAATTAGTTGCATTTGCGATATTGTTTTTACGCTTCGTTAGTATTGTTAGTATGTGTATTACCCGCAACAAAAATCTATAGTTTTGCAAAAATTACGTATAATGGTATAGAAGATGATGATACATGAAAGGAGAATTACTGAAAACGGAACGTGTGTTAAATACAATTAAAAGAAGGTTACATAGGTCTTACTCCACTGTGTATTCGATTTTAATACCGCCTGATTTATATCATTAGTATAGAACCATTCTTCTTTTACAAGCTTTCAAGTATGGTTGAAGCTGGTGGTGTTATTTCTGGTTCAAATCCGTTCCATTATAACCCTAGCTCTCCTATTACTTTATTTCTATTTCAAGCATGTCTAATTCTAGCGACATGCAATTTAGTTCATATTCCATTTAGTAAGTTACGACAACCAAAAGTCATTTCAGAAGTTATAGCGGGTATCATACTGGGACCAACAGTTTTTGGTCAGATACCAAATTATTCACAAACCGTATTTCCTGAATCTTCTATCCCAGGCTTAAATCTAACTGCAAATTTAGGCATTATACTATTTATGTTTTTTCTGGGTTTGGAAGTTGATACAGCATTCATAAAAAAACATTTAAAAACTGCATTGTCAATAGGTCTGGTTACCTTGGCTGTACCTTTTGGGTTCGGCTGTTTAATCGCAATACCCTTATATCATAATTACGCAAATTTGGATGGTTCCGTTAGAAACATTAAATTTACAGTGTATATGGTTTTCATTGCGGTATCTATGTCCGTTACAGCTTTCCCTGTGCTTTCTAGAATTCTCAATGAATTACGTTTAATTAAGGACAGAGCTGGTATCGTGGTCCTTAGTGCAGGAATTATCAATGATATTCTAGGTTGGGTCTTATTGGCATTGAGTGTTATTCTTTCAAACTCGGAATCTAGTCCTGTCAATACGGTTTACATTTTATTATGTACATTAGGCTGGTTTCTACTGTACTATTACCCATTGAGATATATTTTAAGATGGGCCCTAATTAAGACTAATGAATTAGATAGAGTTAAGCCATCTACAATTGCCACTATGTGTGTCTTATTCATTATGTTTATTTCCGCGTATTTTACAGATATTATTGGTGTCCACCCAATTTTTGGTGCTTTCATTGCAGGCTTAGTTGTTCCCAGAGACAATCATTATGTTGTAAAACTCACTGAACGAATGGAAGATATACCGAATATTGTATTGATTCCAATTTATTTTGCTGTTGCAGGGTTAAATGTCGATCTCACATTATTGAATGATGGAAAGGATTGGGGTTACGTGTTCGCCTGTATTGGCATTGCAATTTCAACCAAAGTAGTTTCAGGTGCAGTTGTTGGGAAACTGCATGGTTTATTTTGGAGGGAGTCGGTGACAGTCGGTATACTTATGTCTTGTAAGGGTATCGTTGAAATCGTTGTTCTTACTGTCGGTTTAAATGCGGGCATCATTAGCAAGAAAATATTTGCAATGTTTATTTTAATGGCTTTAGCATCCACTTTTGTCACAACACCGATGACTCAGCTTGTTTATACGGATAGTTATAGGGTTCGGATTCAGAATTCTATCTACAATAAAGATAATGAATCAAATGAATATGACAACAACCTAGATAACATTGGTGTCCTTCAAGAATTGGAAAATAATCTGAATAGTTTTAGTGATTTGAAGAATTTCCATATAACTGAGGTAGTGAATGTTCTTAACACTACTGATGGAATATCTCCATCTTTAGAATTTTTAAACTACTTGATTTACGGTGGTAACAAAGATCGTGTAGCGCCAGTTTCTGTTTCAACTCCTCTTCCTACACCAAGCCCTCCTGTTTTAAATAAATCGGTTAGCAGGTCGTCCAGCATATCAACATTAAAGACAAGTCATCACAGATTTAGAAAACTTTGGTCTAGAACATCTGAGGATGCAGAAACTGGATTAACAGCAATTGAGGAAAACCCTCTTGGATTTGACTATTTGGTACCTCTAAAAGCAATACACCTGAGATTACTTACTGAAAGAACGACAGATTTATTGCAATCATCAACATTGTATAATGACGATCCATATTTTATTGCAAACTCGGATTCAATACTGGAAATTTTTGATATATTCTCCCGTCTCGGTAAAGTGCCATTTTCTGGGGAAGTCATATTTTCTACAATCAGAGAAAAGGCTGTGAATATTGCATCCATGAAATTAAAAGAATCAGATCTAGTTTTGGTTCCATTGAAAGGTGCTTCATATGAAAGTAAAGGGTCATCGGTCTTGATCGATGATAACTACCAAGACTTTAACCATATCTATTCACATATTCTTGGTATTAATGAACTTCCGATGACATTTTTTAAGACAATGACTTCCTTAAAGGCAAATTTTGCAATGTTGATGTCAAATACAAGCAGCAGGTTAAGCGTGGATAGATTCAAAAAGAAACACATGAATCTTTTGCTACCTAATCCAAATATAACCACTTCAGATTTTCTGGCCTTATACCTTTTGTTGCTGATGTTATACAGAGATCATAAAGGGGGTGAAGATATTGACGCAACCATTTTTATTGATAAACAAAACACTTCTTTTGAAAATGTTTTATACGACACCTTTCAACAGCAGAGTTGGTTAACCGGGTCAATGAATGTTATTTATATTGAAAAAAAGGTTAGCTCTAGTTTCATTGAAAATGTACTTCAAACAGGATTATCCGATGGACAGACGGACAATTTAGAGGAAACTACCTTTATAGTTGCAGAATCATATTTTCATCCTGATACCCCATTTTCTGATGAAACAAAATCCATAATACTTGAGGCCTCTAACAAGAGGTTTAATACGATTGTCGTTCATCATTATTCGGATAAGAAAAAACCAAAAATAATTTCAGAAAAGTCCCAATAATTGCATGCATTTAGCTGAATAATTTAATAGAGGCAATGTTCTCAATTATATACTTGTTTTTTTATATATCTAATCATATAGAATCACATTTATGCATCTTTATGCGTTTTCATTTATATTCTTCACACTTTCCTGAGAACTAACTCTCAACTTAGTTGAGTTTATTTTGTCATTCGATTTAATGAAGTTGCTTAATTTTGTTGACTTAAAATCATACACTGTACGATTTTGAATGAATGGATGTGACAGCAGTTTATCAGCCGTTGGTCTTAACTCAGGGTCTATCTCAAAGCATGCATCCAAAAATTTTCTACCATCTGTAGAAATCAACGGTAATGTATCATCAGGTATAGGAGGAGCAGACTTCGATTTACCAATCTTAAACATTGCAGCAACTACTTCCAAATTGGACCAAGGCCTTTTACCTGCATACATTTCTAAAACGACACAACCTAGGGACCATATATCCACCTTAGCACTATAACCTTGTTTTGTGTCAACCATTTCTGGAGCCATCCAAAAGACAGTACCTCTCATTGTCATATCTGAATTTGAATATATATCATTGGATTTTCTTGAAATACCAAAGTCACTGATTTTACACACACCATCTTGATCTAACAACAAATTATCAGCTTTCATATCCCTATGAAGAATACCACGAGAATGCAGGTAGGCTAAACCAGACAAAACTTGAGAAGTTAAATGCTTGATCAAAAGCTCATCAAATCTACCGTACATCCTAATCAAGGATCCAACAGATCCACCACCAACGTATTCTAGGAATAAACTATAGATGTTGTTTTTATTTTCAAAACCAAGATATTGGACAATGTTTAAATGATCTAAATCCTTAAGAGTTGAAACTTCAGATCTTAGAGCTTCTACATTATTGATTATATTCTCATCTTGAGCACTGTATTTTGGAACTTCGACCTGTTTAACCGCCATCATTTCACCAGTGGTAACATTAAGACAAAGGTACACCGCGCCAAATGAACCCTTTCCAATCATTTCGCCCTTCATCCAAGCAAACTCTTTATATTCGCCCTTGGAGTTTTTAGATTTGTTAATGGACACAGATTGTTTCTCAGTAACTTCGACCATCCGTGTCCCCCACATTTTAGTGTTCTTCCTCTTTAACTTCATAGAATTCTTTCTTGCTTCACTAGCTTCATGTGCAATAGTTCTAATCGTTTTATTTCTTTTAGGAGCCCTTAGAAAATTCAATTGAGCATTGGTTGCAACATCATCTGACCCCAAGTTTTCTTTTTGAGGCTTCAAGGTTGATGTGTTTGAAGAGCTTGAATGTTTTTGCATAGTAGGAGAAGGCTTTGTTTGAAAAGATTGTTCGTTTGAAATTGGTGAAGTTGGTGTACTTATCCCCTCCACTACTGGTTTATCCAAATCTGCACCAGGAAAAAACTTTTCTAAATTTTGATAAACAACTTCTGGAGTTGGTCTTAATGTCATCTTACGGCTAGGTTTTTCACTATTTTCAGGCGTTGGCTGTGTTAGAATAGTATCATCCTCATATGGTTTCTTGTAATTTTCAATTTTGGCCTTAGTAGACCAAATAATATCAGATGAAGAATCACTAGCATCACTATCATTTCCGTTATCATCATCTGATAATGTAGGTGCATCTCCAAAAGTAATGTCATTTTCCTCAAAAACATCAGCGGCAGAAGTAGATGATACAATTCTTCTAGAACTACCTCTTCTTAGCAACGGTGATGGCGATGCATATATTGAGGCTGATGAGGATACATTTGAACCTGATCTAGTAACGCGCCTCTTCAATAAATATGCAGGCGTCTGAATAGGATTGTCTTCTTCTGACT
The DNA here is from genome assembly GCA_030572895.1 of Jamesozyma jinghongensis. Classification (NCBI taxonomy): domain Eukaryota; kingdom Fungi; phylum Ascomycota; class Saccharomycetes; order Saccharomycetales; family Saccharomycetaceae; genus Jamesozyma; species Jamesozyma jinghongensis. The sequence continues at coordinate 34,711 of JAJMCG010000078.1, forward strand.
TCTTCTTTCTTGATATCTCATTTGCACCTTTGTAAGGTTGTGGAACGAGAACATGTGTAGAAGCTGGAGTGTATGATGTAACAATGTTCTCCGTTCGTTGTCCGGAAAAGTCATCAGAGCCGCTAGCAGAAGAATACACTGAGTTGTTCTTTGTTTTCAGCTTATTTAACGTGCTTTTTCTACGTAAACGAGGACCATGTGTCGAAAGCGCTCTTTGTGGTGATACATTGATTGGAGGCTTTGGAGCTTCTCTCTTGGGTGCCAGCTCTGGTTTAGTGTATGGCGATTCGCGCCTTTTATTAAAATCTATTTCACCACTATCGTCTCTTCTTAAAACGCTAAATGTACTTTTAGTTTCTTGTTCAGTCGAAGAAGATACCGGGCGTTTTTTATCTGGTAAATTTAGGGCAAATAATTGGGCAGGTCTAGCGACTGTTTTAGGCAATGGTGAATCATCAGGAAAGAACTCTTTGATATTCCAATAATTTTGTTCTTCAGTTACATTAGCGTTAGCGGGGGCGCCATCATAATAGTAGCTAGGTGTTTGAGGATATCTGCGAGGTCCGCTACCATTTCCTGAGGAGTGGTCATCGAAGGAGTTAACATCAGAAGATGATGTCATGATTGATATATCGTCAGCATTTGTAACTAGGCTACTTGAGACTGATCTTACAGAGCCCTTGCTTTTTACGGACCTTAACGATTGATGGATATCGTTAGGTAATGTACCTGCTCTCATTCTTTTATTGACCTTGGATATGTCTTTAATAAAAAACTTCATTGTCGTGCCCATAAATGCATACTTAATCTGTGTTTCTAAAATATCATCTGGTAAAGGTGACCCTAATTCAAACCTAAAGTTGGTCATATGAATTGATATATTTTTAGCATTCATGTTGATTTTTGAGCATACAATATCCTTGAATGCATCTATAGTATGAATAACACTAATATTAATTGGAGTATATGATTTATTATCCTTTGTCACTAAAATATAGAATTCTTCATCAACTTTATTGTTCTTATCTGTATTTGGAAAGTATTTATCATTCAGCGATGGTACTTTCTTTATTGGAGTGATTTTCTTTACAATAGGCTTCACCTCAATTTTCTTATTAGTAATTGCATCCCCTGTTTTATTCATGCTGTGGTTGCTAAGAGTGTCACTTATCTCCTTCTCTACTTTAGATGCAGCAATCTGAGGAGATGACGGAAGAATTATAGTCCCTTGCTCTGCGACTTTATTGGAAATCAATGTTGCTGTGCTAGAATTAGTTGAATGTGCCAACGGTAGAACATTAGGCGATTGTGAATAAGTAGTAGAGAATTGGCTTCTTCTTTTCAATTTGCTCCACAGATTATCCTTCTCCTCGCTCACACTTTGTTTCAAAGGTGATAACTGCGGAATATCATGGCTATTACTTTTTAACTTAGGTAAGCTTTCAGTTGAAGTATTTCTACTTCCTTTTTTTAAGCTCTTTTCTGGAATGAATTCATGTGTGCCGGGATGTGCCGTAACACTTTTCAACGTATGGCCACCATTAACACTATTATTTTTTGAATGATGAACACTTGATTTTGCAATGTGTGTACTACTTGTTGGAGTATTTGCAGTTGTATTAGCGCCATTGTGCATGATATTGCTAACATGATTTGGTGGGGGTGTACTGTTATGAGACGTTCCAAATATTGCGTTCAATAAAGATGACTCGGACGAGCTACTCTTATGATGCCTTCTAAATATATTTTGATATGAAGGTGATATTGGCGGTGTCACAGATTTGTTAGTGGATCCATTTGGATCGATTATAGAATTTGGTCTTGATGGAATTTTTAATTTTATATTCGATGTGGGACTTTTGTTGCTATTTGAACTTCCTGCAGAAGCACCTCTTAATGAGATTAAACTTTTTCTATACAAGGAACTTGCACTTTTTGTTTTTTGGCGAGTTCTTAATTGGGGATTCTTGATCTTATCGTCTACCTTCAAAGGAACAGATTTCGTGGGACTTAATGCAGATTCGGAGGCAGATCTGGAACCAGTAGTATGTTCTGATTTTGGTTTGTTTTTCAAAGATTCGCTTGAACTTCTTGAATTGGTAGTCTTCTCTGCACTTTTTTGCCTTTGGTGGTGCTGATTATTAGTGACATTTTTAGACATTGTCTTTTTTAATAGATTTTGGAATCTGGTGTATGACGCATTTTTATTTTGTATTAAATATTTCTCGTAAACGGTAAAGTTTTCGTATGCAAGTAGTTTAAGGAATCTGTTCCCATAAATATGGTATTTTCTAAATATCGATATCCAATTCTCTGGAAATTCATGAAACTTGAGCCAGGATATGATACGTTGGGCAGTCCATTCTTCTGGATCCGTAGGATCCCATGATAATATTAGTTTATCAAACGAGAGACTATTTATACTATTTCCTGATGATTTTCTAGAGTTATTGAATGTGACAATACCATTCTCGGTTGTCTGCATACCAGAAGTCGAGGTAGTTGACGTTTCCGAAGAAGGTAAATTATTTAACATGCTCGCATTAGGCAACTCATCAAGTGTATAAACAGTTAGTTGGTCTGACAATAATCCAATATTATTGGTTGAAGGTCTATCTGAAGTATGGGTCATTTCATTAGCTGGCGAATGTAAAGTAGATGATCCAGATGCAATAGATATTCTATGATCATTACCTCCTGATTTCCTCTTGGGATAATCTGTAAAACTTGTGGGTGTTTTTGAAGAGTACCTCTTCATACCAACGGGAGATGATGAATCAAGAGACCCCAATTTCATTGTGGGTGTCGATTCAGATCGCGAATGAGAATGGCCTCCACCTGTCATCTTTCTTAAAAACGGCATTAAAGAATGTGTGATTAACAGATGTAATAAGCACTTGGTTTAACGTATAAATAAACGGCTTAACTAGGTTAATAGTTGTTTTCATCTAAACAATAAATATGCACATCACCTGTTTAATGATTTGAGAATTTTCCAATTATAGATTTGACGCGAATAACAACATCGTTTCTTTCGTACTATAAACAGAAATTTTTGATCGAGAAGAATTTATAATATTTACAAGGTTCTTATATATTTAGCAGAAATATGTACATTTCCTATTTAATTCAACTTCAGTTCGTTGATCCTTATCATGGTTAGGTCACCCTTTCTCTTAGCATGACGAACCCTTCTGTTTCTTCTCTTAGTTACTTCCCTGATTTCGAACTTACGCTTAGTTTTCTCCAAAACTGTGGCAGTCAAAGTATAGAGGGATTTATCAATAGGTTCGTCTACTAATTTATAGTTTCTGGATCCTATGGTTGTAACATCGGTTAAGTTTAATATGTCACCTACCTCAGCTTGTTTGACCTTAAATGGAAGGATTACCTTGTCACCCTTTGTAACCAAATATGGACGATTGTGGATTCTAAATATAGCATAGAGTTCATTAGATAATTTTAATGGAGTTGTATCTGTATCCTTTAAAGATTCTTTGATTGGTTGTGAGACACTATTAATGGTGCTATTGTTTCTCTTGACAGTGGTTCTTAGTAGATTAGATGCCCCAAAGGAACAATTTAAAAAAGTTTTTTGCATGTAATTTCTTAGAAACATATTCGGTCCCTCTTTTGTACAAGTCACTCACTCTTTCTATGATATGTTTACCCTCTTTGCTTAAGTGAAAGTTGACCCGAAGGAGATTTGGTTATAATTTGATGTTCAAAACGTGCAATTAACTTTTCCGGGTAAATAAATTTTGACTAACATATGTAAAGGTATATAATGTATATAACGGGATGATTGTACTAAAAATTTAATCACTCCTTCTTAGTCCTGGACTCCTCACGCAAAGATTTCATAACCTTCTTTCTTTGAGCAACCATGTGCAAGAATAGCATAGGTAAGCCTGGAATATAGGTAAGCATGGACCCAATGAGTACGTACTTGAAGAGGGGAGAGTAAATAGATTCTGCAATTGTTAGGGATGAGTAGATAATGATCAATTCACTAGCAACACCGGTTGGGTATAGCACCCAGAATAAGTTGTATCTTAATAGCAACAAAAGCTTTGGAGCACCTTTTTCAGATGTTAAGGAGTAGAAATAGAATAAGTATCTGACAACTTCAGTAATAGACCAAGCTAATAATAAAGTAGCATAGACAAAGGTCTTAGTTGCAGAGGCCTCTGGAAGTAATTGGAAGATACCAATGACAACTAAAAGTCTGGATAGTACTTGAGCAGCGGTGGTCAATATTGGGGAACGAACAATGCCCAGCAATGAATTTACAATTTCAATAATTGCACCACATTGGACATAAGTCACGATATCTTTGGTTTGTTCGAAAAAGGTTGGTTGACCAACCTTTGGATAAAAAGTAACCACCTTGTATAAGATGTAGGTCCAACCAGCAGCGGATATTAAATTATATAATGCCAATGGGGAAAATGGAGAAATTATTTTCTTTGCCATCTTTGATTCGATAAGTGAACAGTGTTGCTATGCGCTTAAATTGCAATTCAATAGAAGCTAACAACAAAGTTTATTTCTATTTTTCACTAGTTTTATTTGCGAACCGCGAGGAAATTTCTTAGAAATTTTACCTTCGAACTAATCTCATGAATTTGATGTAGTGTTGTATCTAACGAGAGCATCATTGGTACATTGGTTAAATATTACAAACTTATAAATAAGAAAGAATATACAGGGTTTGGGTTATTCAAATATATTCAGCATGCTATTTCTAGAGTCTCATAGTCATCTATTTGTGTATTCTATAAGTAACTCTATCTGGTGAATCACCACTCCATGTAATATTATCTTTGCTTGTGGATCTGCATAGAGAATAAGTATCGTAGTCTTCATCGTCTTGGAATAAACTGTCTTCGTCATCTTCTAATTCAGCATCACTATCATCACTGATTTCATCATCAGGTGTAGGGGAGAGCACTTCCGAATATTTACTATTTTTATTGCCTCTGAGTGAGCCTAGTTTTGCAACGTCGGCATATAATGGGTTGATTGGTTTAAAGTTTCTCACGCCAATTTCACTGTCATTATCATGTAAGTGTTCATCTGACAATCCATCTAACTCAAACTGATGTTGAAATATATCTTCACTCTGTACTTCCGGTGAGGCAGGTCTTGATCTCTTGGATAAACCCTTTATAAGAAAAGAAGATGATTCGGTTTTCCAAGAGTCAGTGTCATTAATTTCATCATCGTTGTTCTCATCCTCATCAGGTGTCTCTTCGCCAAGATCTTCGTGTTCAACGTGGTTGCCATCATTCATTGCAATTATTTCTTCCCTATATGCTAACGCGCTACTGAAAGATCTCCCGAGTTGATTTGACATATATTTATCAAATCTGTTGTCTTCAGTACCATATGACTCCTCCTGATCCTCATCTGTTAAAGCTCTTTCGCTCTTTTCGTCATCAACCTTGTCCCTATATTCGTTCTTCCCGTCTTCAGTATGAAACTCAACTGTTGTACTATATGTTACAGAACGCAAGCCATCCTTATCTAAATACTCATAGTAACTCTGCGAGTGTTTCTCTGGATAGTCTGCAAAATCGTTGTTATCGTCACCATCCTCGTTTCCATTCATATCATCCTGGCCATAACCCTGTAAATTGTTTCCGTACTCTGCAGAGTGATCTATACCATTGTCTTCTTCTTCTTCTTCTTCTTCTTCATTATCTTCATCATCATCGACATCGACATCATCCATTATAACACATCTAGAATTATAATCACCATCATAATCGTTATTATTTGTATTATTGCCATCTACTATTTCACCAAGAATCATATCGTATTTCTTTCTGGTCTCCATTAAAGTGGTGTTTACATATGTTTCCCAGTGTTGCTCATTTAGACATTCATCGATGATTGGTCTACTAAAAGAAACTTTCATTTCATCAAGATATGAAGAAAATTTCACAATTTCTTCTGCTATTAATGTTAAATGGCCCATATACCCTAATCTAAGATTATTAGCCTTTTCATTTTTTAAACTTTCTTCATTACCTTCAATTATTAAACCGGTGATAGTAGTTCTAGTCAATAAATCTCTTAATAAAAATCTATTATAACCAGTCTTTAATGGACCGTTGAAGATTTGTTGTATGATATCAAAAACAACATTATGCAAAAAGTTGTTCCATGAGAAATGAAAAAACATTTCAAGGATCGTGGTAATTATTTGAGTATCATATAAGGCAATTTTTAACATATCACCTACAACTAAATCTCTCCGTAATCTTTGCTCTGTTTCTTCAGAATCTGAAATTGTTTCAGATCCGTCAGGGTTTTGAGTTGCGTCCTGGTTTTCATTATTATCTACAGTTGAAGTACTATCAGTTGTCTCAGTAGGTTCTTTTGAGCTTCCTTCGATTTCCAATTTATTCGATTTGGAAGTTACCTCTCCGTTTTCTTTTGGTGATTTCGAAATAAATTGTGATTCCTCCATATTTTCATCATCTGACATATCCGCATCCAAAGCAATTGCTCTTGCAATATCACGTTCTTTTATTATGGCTTCGCCCTTTTTTTCGTTTAGTAAACTCATGTTTGAACAATGTATTAATTCAGCTATTAATTCACAAATTTTGAACCTTTCAAAACCTAGAGGTTCGATGCGACCAAACGATGTGTCTAGTATAGGCGTTGTACTCTCTACTAAAATATTATTAAATGCAGGTATGTTCTCAGCAAAGAGCTTTAGCATATGCCCTAAATAAATAGGATCTCTTTCACTGGGTGGATGAGTTTCTAAAGTGGTGAAAATCACCTGTACGAAGTCATAATCTGAATTATTTTTCCTAATTAATTCAATAATGATACCAACACCATTGCTTAAAGATGTACCTCCTGTTAGCATGATCTTGATTAATGTTTCCATAATACTATGTGATGCCAGCTCCCTCGTCAATTCATTCGGTCCGATTCCAGAGGCAATTTCGTCAGTACAGTTACCACTGATTGCAATTAAAGCTTTCAAGAAATCAGATGCTGATGATTGGACGGAAGCATTGTACTCAGGACCTAATCTACTCACGAGTTTTGGTATGAAGTTCTGTGACTTCAATCGATCTATAACACCATTTTGAACATCTGGTTTATCGGTAGCAATTACTTTTAATAAAAAGTCCATTAATGGAGGATTGGTAATATGCAATAGAAAATGGTCGACGAGATTACCTTGTGAAAGAATGAAATTGATCATTTCTGTCATATCGGTATCCAAAAGACGTTCGTTAATCTTCATGAAATAAGTTGAGGTTTCATTACTCACCTTCATTGGTTTATCAATTATTGACCACAATTGAGTTAACAGGTCAGTATCCGCTATTAGAGTGCTAGAAATTGTCCAAATATCAGCCGATAAGATCTCGGCAGCCATATTGGCCCTTCTAACAATAGTTTCGTCATGAGTTGAACTTGATATTGATTCGTTAATATCTACCAATTTTTTCTCGTCTTTATCCTCATAATCCATTGTTCTTTCCTCTTCTTCGTCATCAACCATCATTTTTTCGTCAATATTATCATTATCAGTTTCCTTAAGGCTACTAAATGTTACTAGATTCATTAGTTTTGATAAAACCTTTGGGTATTTTAAATAGATCAATAGTTGAAAATTGGAACACATTAGCTCTGTATAAATATCTTCATCGTCCAATAGGTCGTCCAACACTTTCAGATTCGGGAAATAATCTTTGTAATCTTCTTCATCTTCTGGTAGTTCCACACTTGTGGTATCTTCTTCATCCTCGCTGTCTATGCCAGCATTAGATTTACTTTTCTCCGAATCAGAGTAAGTTGTTTCATTGATACCTTTCTCAGTGTCAATTTTAATAAAGGCCTTGTTTAAAAGTTTAGTGAACGGAGCTTCGGTGGAATATTCTTGTCCAAATTTCCAAAACGACCCTGACATAGCTTCACAATATTACTTTAATCAAAATTCGGTGTATCCAGATCTTCAGCAAAGGTGATTTCAGCCTTTTTTTTGTAGGTGTAATTTCTATTTCAAAGTGGCAAGTTGATCGCTCACAGGCAATTTATATAACGGATAGTTATAATATATCTAGCAAGTAATGAAATAAATGACTAAATTAATCACCACACGTAAAGGATAAATTAATAATATCTAAACTAAACTTACGAATTCTGGTCTAAAAGTTTGTTCTATTATTACTCTATTAAACGTCGATGCCCTTTCAATAATGAATAGAATTTTTCGGTAAAGACAATAATATTCTTGGGGGGGAGGGGAGGTGAAAAACTTTCAATAAAGGTTACCCGAAAAAAAATTGTTCTGTCAATATATTGCTGAGATCTTAGAGGTTCGATATCTCATACAATTATATATATATATATATATTTAACTACATATACTAATCTTTTGTCATTTCAGTAACCCAATCGAGCATAGAATTAATGATACTCGATATTTGACCGTCAGTATAGTTAATCGTAATAACTCTGCTCTTCACAGCTTCGACGCCAATAACATTACAAACTTTGAACCAAACTTGCAAGTTCAGTAACTGGAACCCATCATAAAATCTGCTTTCGTAGGACATCTTTTGTGTAACCAATTCAAGTACTAGGTCAATATCCAGCATACTCACGTTATCGTCTTCTTGGCGCAAATACAACTCAAGGAGTGTTTTGCTGCTTACGATGTCAAATCTCGCAATAATACTTGTTCTTAAACAGGCAATCGCATCTTGCCAGTTCCATGTTCTTAGCATTGTTAATCCAAGTAACTCCCATTCCAATCCACTATATTTCACTTCCATAATTTCCAATGTAGTCTTGCTTATCTTTAAATCTTCATATAAATCCAAAAACAGTTGGTCTAACCATCTTTCACAAATTCTCTTTCGTCTAACTTCAAGTGGAATATCTTTATTTACAGTGTTGGCACAGCTCTCTTCGTTGGAGTATTCTCTTTCCATTACAAACGCCTCGCCTCTTAATGTTAGTAAATCATTCCATCCAATCCTGGAAACAAGATCCATCAATAATTCGCATACATTTTTTTGAAACCAACTGTACTGTTTGGCAACTGTATTTCTGGATAATAAATTTGTATCTGCGATAGATCCAACTTCCTGCGGAGATACAAAATTAATTAGATTACAAGATTGTGGACCATAAACGGGACCGATATTCACGCACGCATTATCCCAAATATGTTCAATATAACCTCTTTTTGATTCGTTTGGCATTACTATCCTACCATATATTAGCTCACGCAATTTGTTTTCTTTCCATGATTTCATGGTTCCACTTAAGTTATTAAATTCATTGGATGTTAATTCATTACGGTCACGGGTGTTACCCAAAGGCCTTTTGTAATAATCATATAGAGGCAACTTACTGTATAATGCCTTTTTATTTCTATCCACAATTGGCAGGTTTGGCATCGAGTTGATAGCCAGCAATGCTTTTTTGTATTCCCCCAATTTGATGTAGCATTTCCCTAGATAGTACCAGGATTCCGGTGAATCCAAAGAAAGGTCCGTAGATATTTTAGCTACAGAGAGTGCCAGTTCAAGGTCGCCTTTTCGTAATAGAAATTTTGCTTGTAGATTTAACAAATTGGAAATACAATTCAATAATTGAAAAGAACCACTGTCCCTTGGTTTTAGAGTGTCTAGCAGCGGTAATAGCGGCGTTAGTGCTTCATTCAAATATTTTATTAAATCCAAATCCTTTTCACCCGTTTGCTCTAAAATAGCTATCAATGCAATCTTATAATATAATTCATTAGGCCTATCATTAATCGATAGTTCTTTTAAAATAGCTATGGCATAATCTATTAGGTTGGGGCATATAGATAAGAACAACAATAGGGACTTTGTGAGATAGTTGTGCAGAATAGTAGGGTGAACACTTTGTGTCGTATCCCATCCTGATTCCAGGCATCTCGGTATAAATTTGCAAAAGCTTCTAATAATTCTCTTTGCAGTTGTAACACCGCCGTTTTCAATGCCTAAAGGATATTCCACTAAGCCTGGTAATTTTCTCTCGGAGTCCTTGTTAATGATTAAACTTCTTATGCAACAACTGATAAATGTTTCCTCCCATATTAAATCACTAACCTGGTTCTGTGTAGTGCCCTCTAAACAATTAATGGAACTAATCTGAAAAGTATTATCAGATTCATATCTTATTCTGATATCTAACTGACTAAAGATATTTGTACAGCAATAGGTGGCAATTTGGTCCTCTTGAGAATGCTGACTTCCCTGTTGAGTCAATTTCAGCATTCTTAGAAATGCAAGGGGCATTAATTCACTCGATACATCTATACCGGTAATATAGAAGTACTCGCCGATCTCCTCTTTATGAAATTTATCAAACAATGTCATGTGGATCATATCTGGTGGTCCCAACCCTAATCTATCGGAGCCTGTCAATTCTTTTAATAAGTATGTTCTATACCCCAAGCTTTCCCCAAATTTTCTTTCTAGAATTCTAGGAAAGTCCTCCAAAGAATATGAAACAACTGGCTTGGAAATGAGGTTTGACTTTGTCGTATGTAAGTCTGTAACACTTTTATGGCCTAGGGAAAGGGTGCTTTTCGACGCTTTCCTGGATTTGCTACTCCAAAGATAATTCATGTATACGTTTTGGTTCTTTAATTGTTGGCTATATATTTAATTGGATTTATATTTGGCCCTCTTTAGATATATAGTTGGTATATGTGATCAAAAATTAGTAGATCTTATTTTTTTTCTAATATTTCCGAAAAGGGACAATCTGTTTCAATCCCAGAAAAAGATGATTAAAATATACGTCAAACAAAATAGTATCCTGAAAACAAAATTCAGAAGGTTGCAAATAAAGATGGTTCTATTCTTTTATTAGTTAAGTATAAAATAAATCTTGAAAATTTAGGTTTTTAACGAAAGGAAAAGTATCTGGTTGCTATAGTAAGATTTTTTTCTCATTAATTTTTGGCTCAACTTAATGATGGTCATTGTATACCGATTATGAAACTTGTGTAGTGTAAAACCTTTTGATGGTACTTGCCAAATAATAGATAAGTTCATTGACGATAGACTGGTAAAAAATATAAAAAATAATCTTCCCCGCCAGGACTCGAACCTGGAATCTCCTGGTTCGTAGCCAGACGCCGTGACCATTGGGCCACGAGGAATAAGATTTCGGTTGAAAAAGTAACTTTTGTTTGCTAAGTCAACAAATAGTATTATACTATTTACATCTATAAAGAGATGCATCTTGTTGGAACAAATAATCAACATTTATCCATATGTTTCTAGTGTAAATGAATAAATATTTGTTTATGTGACTAGAATATTATTACACAATTGTACACAAGGTGACATAAATTATAAGGCTAGAGAATTGAGGTTCACACAGTCATCAAATTAGTGGAAGCTGAAGCGCAAGGATAAATAATGTAATAGGATCGAGAAATGAAAATATATAAATAGGGAGTATGTGCATACATATGCTGTATAAAATTATATATGTTCTTTTGTGGATTCTGAAATCCATGAGGAGAAACTTAAGTATAATTCGTATACAAATCAAAATAAAACCTTTAGAATGAAAATGGAATCCAAACAATTACAAAATAATTATTATGAACTTTACATCGAAAGTATACAGATCAATGCCACTGGAGAAAAAAAAGTTGTATTTTTACCCAGGTAACATGTTATTTAGTTCATAATTTTGTTGGCATTAGTCTATTTTTTATATAATTTAATTGAAGGTAATAACAGTAATATTCATTAATATTATTGTTGTGAGAATAAAACACACACCGGTAGGTTATATAGATTATATAAGTTGTAGCAGGAATTAGGAATTAATTATAAGGATGTTGTAACAACTCAACTTCCTTATATGCCATTATTAGTTAAGTCCAACTAATAACTCTTTAACTATATCATCACTTATTGTAAATTAATCGTCTGACATTTTTAACAATGGTTTTTTTATCAGATATAAAAAATTTTCACTTAACTTCTGTTGGAAATGACCGTATGAGATATAGGTAGATAACCGTGATTAAGGTAAGATATCCGAATGATAGACGGAAGATATTTTCTGGGAACGAGTAGAATGTTCGAGAACAATTATAGTGATTATTCTAGAACATTATAATAAAACTCTATTATTAGTCACAGAACGTTCTAGAACATCATAATAAAATTCTATTACTCATCACAGAACATCCCAGAACAAATATTTTGTTAAGGAGTAAATAATTTTGGGATATATAAAGGAGGAGAATTATACATCTAATCTAATTAGTTTGTACTTTCTCATTTATACATTTTTATATATTTTTTATAATAAACGAGAGACTAATATAAGGAAATCTATTAGCAACAACTCGAACTTAACAACAATGAATACTTTTAATATCAATGAGAATAGTACAAACC
>JAJMCG010000079.1:0-47065 GCA_030572895.1 Jamesozyma jinghongensis
AGCCAAATGCTTCGTGAGATATTTCTGGTAGCTAATAGAAATGACTTCAAATTCACCAGCACATTTATACTTTTTCCGTGTTGCTCTAGGATATATAATTACCTTGTAACTTCTATTAAGCACTAAGAAAAACCTTTTGCAAGTTGTACAAAATTTGACGATATCTTGTGGTTGAGCATGATTAGCTTTATAGCTAGACCTAGTGAATGTCATTCCAATTAATTAATACTACAAAGATAAATATTCAAGATTTGTTATAGTATACAACTAGGAACTCTTTAGAACGTCTATTAACCTAATAATCCATTATCGTTAGTTTCTTAAACTTATGTGTTTGAATTTGGATTGTTAATTATAATTCACAGAGGAACCAATAGCATTCAGACGGTGTGGTACAAGTCTATTCAATTATAAATGAAAATATTTACCACTTGAATTTTATTTTGTTTCGGTGTTAAATTTCCCATGTTCTACTATTCTTTCATTAAACATCTAAACATATATAGGTTTACCAATTATCAAATAAGTATTCATTAATCATTTAACTAGGTTCTAGTTGAAGCATATGGACAGTATCGAAGATAAAAAGGTAGAACTTCAAACAAATTTTAACTATGGGCAAAACTTACCGTATAGTTATTGCCCTGTGGTACAATATTCTTTGAGTAAGATCCTAAATAGTTTATTAACGGACTCTGGATGATTCTTTGTAGTAAATTGTAACTTAATAGATAATCGTTTATTTAAATCAATATAAGTGGATAAGATAAAATGAATGTCCCTACCAGACACAAAATAGTTTTGGAAAACCTTAATTAAAATCGAAATTGTTGTTTATGTATCTTCTTAGGATGTATTAAGTTATATGGCTAAAACAATTGTTAGTCAGCAAGAATAACCAAAGATTACCAGAAACATATACTTGCTTTTAAAATTTATTGGTGTACTAGGTAACAAACCTACGGATGTTTTTGACAATAACCATTTTCTCAAAAACCAAGAGTATTTGTCGACCCACTATCGCAGAATGTGGCGCTAGTGATTAGTTTACTTGTTGTACTATCCTTCATATTAAAAACTAATATTTGATCAGTTATAGATAAATATATAAGTTATATAAAAAGTGAAAGTCTTCGTGAATAGCTCAAGGAAATCTTTTGACTTTTATATCTAAATTATTCCGCATTCTCGATTTGTAATCAAGTCGATTATTGATGTGATAGTAATCTAAATTCTAGACTTGGTTATGATTAGATTCGTATTTCCGTCATTATCATCTGATTAGTAAGAATAAAATATGTATTCAATTATTATAAGATTAACCTAGGTATATTCCTAATAATTGACACATTAATTAAGATTTAAAGGTTCCAATTGTAATTGCATTTTCGGTGGTTATGTCTTTTTAATAAATATTGAATTCACTATCTATAGTCTCGAATGGCATTTATATTCAGTACGGTAATACAGTGGTTATATTTCGTTAGCATAGCAAACCCATCTTTATATCTTCCTCGCAAAAAATTATTATTATGTATTTGCAACCTATTCTATTTTTGCAATTGTAACACCACAGTTGAGTTAACGAGAATACCTAGAAAAACCAGATTAACATCAACTTCTGTATTAATTGAATAGTTTGTTTACCTAACTAGCAAGATATTCAGTTTGATAAAATTGTAATTCTATTAAACGATAGTAATGTCAGACATAGTAATATCTGAAGCAGTAACCCATTACAACGTTCGATGATTCAGAGAATCCGGTGCATTTAATATCGGCACCACGTAATGATCAAAATAATATTTAGAGTATTGTCATCATTATGAACCCATAAATTAAAGAGTTATTTATGACGACACCTATGTGTTGATGGTAAATCTGTAAAATATAATATATTGTTTATATTGTTAAAACTACCGTTACAACAAAAATGCTATTCAACCACGCTGAATCTGTGAGTAGCTGCGATAGAATTAAATACGAGTATACGTTACATTAGTGCTTATCTGAATTTTATGAATAATGTTGAATTTTTACGTACTAAATGTCGCCATTCATTATTTTTGGAAACAAAAAACGCTTTTTACAAATGCTATGCTCAATATGTGTAGTTTATCAATGACGTATCTCATTTTTAACACAAAGGCCTCATTAAAGATTTCTGACACTCAAGGTGTTATAAAACCTTTTTCCCAAGTTCAAGGAATCAGCCTATAATATCAACAATGACGTCATTCCAAGAAATGTACCCCTCTTCCGTAATGGTTCCGAATTAACCCACATCGAGGTGCGTTTTTTATTACTGCACCCTGCTTGAACACACAGACATGCATAGTGCCTGCATAATGCTCTCATACCTTACCAGTTTGCTTATCAAACAGTAAGTTTTTATTTGTGCAAATATAGGACCAATGTGCATGTAATGGAATGTTGGTGCAGTTTTGGAGAAGATCTTCAAAGATTGATATCCAAAAAATTGATTTTCAATGGGCGGTTTACATGTTTGGTCAGTATACCATTGAACGAATTATTGTTTCAGACATCATACTTGTTGAGGAAGAAGATGCAGACAATAAATTTCAAGGTTCGTTGGTGATGGTAAAAACCTAGAAATGACGTATATAAGATGATAAATTTTTACTGCTTCCTGTATATTGAATTATATGATCATTTATATATCTATTCAAATATACATATATATATATATATATATATAAATACCTGCTGGAGAAGGAAAACCAAGATACAAATTTATAAGGGTACAAAAGTATTAAGTTACAGACAGATGATATTTCAATTGATATTATGGACTCTTTGTTTAATAATAGTGCCTGTTAGGGGTGCGTCACAATCAAATGTTGCAAGCGCATGTACAGCTTATTTAGGTTTATTGAACTGGAATTGTACATCAATTTCCGGGTCAGGTAGAAATTCCCAGGCTCAGTGTCTCTGTAACAACAAGAACTATATGAACTCCATGGCGCTTTGTTTAACAATGGAATCCCATCATCAAAATGAAAGACTAGCGGCTTATGAATACGTCTCTGCATCGTGTAATAGTTCCACTGAAGGAAAAATAAATCTGTCCACAGAAGACTGGAAAGACTTGTATACAAATATTAAAGGCGCAAGAAAAGTCACAACCAATGATAAAAAACAAGTTGTAAACGTAACTGTGATTCCAGAAAATAAGGAGTATCATTACTATTTGGATGGGTACGAACAGTACGACCTATTTAAAGATCAAAGTACATGGTTCGGCTGGGGTCTAATATATTACTGGATAGCTGTCATTGCTATAGCTTCAGCTTTAAACATTAATAATAGATTATTCGGTTATAACTTTCTCAATTCAAATTTTATTCGATGTCATATCACAATTCCATCCGTTTTTAAAAATTTTAAAGAAAGAACCTATATGTTATTCAATGTAATCCCTTTTAATTTTCCCACCAGGCTGGATGCTGTTGTAATCGGATTATTCATTTTACAAGTCATCATTTATGCAAGCATGGGTTATGAGGACTTCCACTTTCCACATCCATACTTTAAGAGTCAATATGAAATGAACATTCGTCTAATCTCTTTGCGTAATGATATCATGTCTACTTCAATGTTACCTATTATTTATTTTTTTGGTATCAGAAATAATCCCTTTGCAACTATTTCTGGTATTTCCTTGTCGTCATTCAAGTTTTACCACAAATGGACATCATATATCTGTGTATTACAAGGTTTTCTTCATGCAATGTTACTTACCGGTTCGATTGTCCATAGGGGTAGCTTTAAGAGAGTTTCTCAAAGATTGTATTGGAAATATGGTTCAGCTGCTCTGGTCGCAATGTTTGTCCTGTGTTTGCACAGTGAAAAAATTATTCGAGATTATGCATATGAAACATTTCTTATTGTTCACAAATTATGTTCTGTATTAGTTATCATTGGTATGTACTACCACTTGAGATACTTCGGTTACATGGGATTTGTTTGGTCCCTGGTTGGTATCATGGTCTTTGAT
This sequence comes from Jamesozyma jinghongensis, assembly GCA_030572895.1. NCBI lineage: Eukaryota > Fungi > Ascomycota > Saccharomycetes > Saccharomycetales > Saccharomycetaceae > Jamesozyma > Jamesozyma jinghongensis. Next base: position 4,019 of record JAJMCG010000079.1, read on the forward strand.
CGTGTCATGCGTATCATTTGGATAGTTTTAAATGGCGGCTTCAAAACTGCAACATTGGCTGATTGCAGTCAGGATGTAATTAAACTGACTATCCCTAAGCCTAAATTTTTCAAATACCAAGCTGGTATGTTTGTCTACATTCACTTTTGGACTTCCCATGATTGGTGGTTTTATTCTTTACAATCACATCCATTCACTATCCTTAAGGAAGCTTCCCCTGATTCTTTAAACCCAGATAACCTTATTATTTACTTCAAAGTTAACAAGGGTGTCACTAAGAAACAATTGCTTAGATTGCAAAGGAGTGGTAAGAAGGAGATCCAATGTAGGGTATTAATGGAAGGTCCATACGGGGTTCAGTTACCAAGAAAGACCAAAATCAACAGAAATTATGTTGGTATATCTGCTGGTTTGGGTGTTTGTGCCGTTTATCCAATCTTATTAGATATTGCAAAGAAATCAATCAAGCCTATTGAGGAAGAAGATGAAAAGAAGCCACAACACAATCATCAGTTTTACTGGATTATAAACCACATGTCGCATATTGATTGGTTTAGACAAGAACTGGAAAGACTAGCATCTTATGGTTGTAAAGTGACTATTTTTTGTACAAGCAGTAAGATCGACGAAGAGGACATAGAAATTGAAGTTCCCACTTCTTCCAAAAGTATGTTAATCAATGCTGAAGTAAAAAAAGTGGTTAATATAGTGAACTTAGGCTGTAGACCTAAACTTTCCAGTTTATTGACAACTGAAATTCACAATTCACAAACAGAATCCACTGATATTACATTTGTGACATCTGGCCCTTCTACTTTCAACGATGAAATTAGATATCAAATGGCCAGAGCAATTACTAAAGAATTAACTATTGATGTTAATTTCTTAGAAGAGAGTTTTACATGCTAATAGATTTTATTACTCCTCTCTTTTGACGTTTTATTAATTTACTTTTCAATATACAATATCTATATGAATGATAGGAATTAAGGGAAATCGAATAATAAAATGTGACACTTCATGTATGTTCTAAGACTATTTCTTAAGGTTGAGCATAATTTGCGCTATTGCTAGACGTAGTAGACCTAGTTTCAAATAGTTAATAATATACAGATACATATTCTTGCTTTTTTATAATATACAAACATAAAATTGTCGGTTAGCTTAAAAGAGCAGGGTTTGAAATGGTATATTGACTACTGACAGTTAGTACTATGCTTCCTTTGGTTGTAGCAGAGCTCCTCCCTCTCATTAAGTGAGAAAGAGTCTAAAAGTATAAATATAGAGAATATTATACAAGTTGGAAAAATATCCGCTCTCTATGGAAATTGTCTAACCAGGGACATCGCATTGTACGATATCGCATATCTGTAATATATTACAGTTCCAAAAGAATTAATACCCAAAATATTTAATAACTATAGAGAATTTTATACAGAGAGTCTCTTATAAACTGTTTAACTTGCCACGGAACTCATCGATGGATTTGTAACCCTTATTTTTCATAATATCCATTAATTCCTTCTCGATACGTTCAAAAATAGAAACACCTTCTTTGTGTAATTCTGTACCAATTTGTAACATCGTAGCACCACAAAGGAGATGTTCAAAGGCATCTTGACCAGTCTTAATACCACCAGTGCCGATAATTTTAATACTGGGGTTCAAACGAGTATAAAATGCACGGACATTAGCTAAAGCAGTTGGCTTGACGTATTCACCACCAATGCCACCAAAACCATTCTTTGGCTTGATAACAACGCTTTCCTTCTCAATATCGATGTAAAGACCGTTACCAACACTGTTGATGGAGTTAACATAGGTTAATGGGTATTTGTTTAAGATATCGGCCATGATATCAAAATGGGCAAAATCAAAGTAGGGTGGTAACTTGACACCTAATGGTTTCTTAAAAAATGAAAAAACTTTATCTAAAATTTCAACTGTAAGCTCAAAATCATAGGCAACTTGTGGTTTACCTGGGACATTTGGACATGATAGATTTAACTCGGTGACACCATTGAAATCACTATCTTCAATGTTCTTCAAAAGATTTATGTTTTCATCAATACTCATACCGGCGACAGAAAAAAAAATTGGACCTTCATTTGGATATTTCTGTTGACGATCTAAAACATAGTTTAAGTAATAATCAATACCTTCATTTGGTAGACCCATGGAGTTAATACTGCCTAGTGGAACAGGGTAGTAACGAGGTTGGGGGTTACCTTCTCTTTGTAGAGTGGTGGCACTCTTGGTAATAAAAGCGCCCGCCCTAGAGTTTGCCAATTCATCCAGGTCGGTTGTGGTCATACAATGAACACCAGATGCGTTCATCAAAGGATTTTCATAAGTATAGTCTAAAAAGGTAGTGTTTAGGGAGGTAGACATTTGGCTATAATATATTAATATAGTCTATGGATTTAGTTATGGCTGATATATATGTCAATGTTGGATTTATGATCTTACATTGAAAGATATCCATCCCTACTTATACAATATTTAAATTTTTCATTAATCGGTGAACTTTTTCAGAGTCAACAAATCCTTCGGAGATTGCCGAAAAATAAAAAAATTTTACTTTAAAGGAGAGGAAATACCTTAGATTGGAAGCGAGGCAAAATGCACACAAAAAAACATCCTATTCATTAATAGCCCTTCATATTTTCAAGTGTTCGTGGAGATAACAACTGCTTGTTGAATCTTTCGAGGCAATTGAACATCTCTAGATTTCCTGCTGGAGTATATCTCAGATTATTCGGCCTGGGGATCTGCTACAAAATATTTTCCAATCCCTACGTATCAGATCATTAAATATCAATAATTGCTTATAAATATAAATGGGGCATTTTGGTGTTTTCCGAACATCCAATTTATTTTAAATACGCACAATGCCCTCTTTTCAGATGTAGACAAATATTAAAGCTAAGTAAAGTTATTTAGCTCCGTTTATGTCCGTGAGTACTTGGCAAATATATTCAAGTAGCCTCTATTAACGCTCTCGTAAATCAAATAAATCTAAGAGTTGTACCCATATTTAGATGAGTACATTTGTACATTTGCACAAACACATTAGTTTCTGGATCTACGCGTTGTATCCGAAACTGTAGAAAGAGAGAAGATATATATCCCTTGAAGTTTTATAAAAAAATTAAAATTTTAAAACTGATATATTAAGAATTATTTAAGAAGCCCATATCTCTATTATGTTTGTATTGTTTCCTCCCTGAATGGGACGTCTTTTCTGAAAAGAAAAATTGGTATTTTCTTAACCAGAGAATGCAAATTTAGATTTTCTTCTGATCGTAGCACCATATTTCAACAATAATAATGGAACAGGGACCATAGCAACGGCAAATAGACCGAGCAATAGTCCAGCCCAATTAGTACCCATACCATGGAACATATAGCCAGCAAATAATGGGAAAGAGGCACCAAATGCAGATCTTAAGAAAGTGTTGGCAGCGACAGCAGAGGCAGCAACAAACAAATATGATTCAATAATATAGTTTAAACTAGGTAAGAAAATACCCATCAAGCCAAACCCTATGAAAGAGCCTGCTATAGTTGGACAAATCCAATGAATCTTTTTAGGATAAGCACCAGTCCAGCAAAACCAAAGAATACCAATTGGGAAGATTACACCAGCGACAATCATACCATGCAATCTTGCCTCTGGAACTAAACCACCCTTGGCTTTAACTCTTCTTAAATAGTCACTATCCATATACCAAATGAATGCACAACATACCATCATACCGATAATTAGGGCAATATATGGCAATTCACCATTCTCGTATAATCCATATCCTTCAACGAACACAATCGGATAAGCCTCTAACATTAAGTAAAGGATACCATAGACAAAAGAGTTATAAATAGTCACAAATAACAAGATTGGTTCTTTTGCTAGCATGACTAAAGGTCTTGTGATTGTATTTTGGACGATATCTTTTATGGATAATTCCACAGTCTCGTGAGCCGCATGAATACCCCAATTACCAGTTTCCCTTCTCATAAGTTTGGCCTTTGCTACAAGAATTGATGGATGATGAGTCTCTTCAAAGAATTTAACCAACAATACAAAAACTAAAGCAGCAAAACAACCGGAGACATATTCTAACCATCTCCATGTAGTATGTTGAACGATATAGGATCCCATGACGGGAGATAGAATTGGACCAACAAACACACCAAGAGAGAATAAACATATAGCTTTACCTCTAGTATTAGTATCAAACATATCGGCAAAAGCAGCTGGGACAACAGCCATTGGAGCAGCACCGATTAAGCCACCAAAGAATCTACAAATAAAGATTGTTTGTAGGTCTTTTGCTGTAGCTACGGCGAATTGAAACAAGATGAACCCAAATGAAGAGATAATTAAGATACCTTTTCTTCCATAAATCTCAGATAATGGAGCATAAATAATTGGAGAGGCAGCAAACCCAAAGACGAAAAGAGTCACACCAAGCACACCGACCACTGTGATTATACCATATATTTTACAAATTTGTGGTACGGCAGATGCAAAGATACTACTTGTCATGGTAATACAGATACAATCCAAACATAAAACAAGACATATAATAACCTTTTTCTTCATAGGCCAATTGAATGGATGTAAGGGATCATCTGGGCCATCAAATGTGACTTCATAAGCATCTTGATTTGGTAACTCTGGTGGGTATGGTCTATTTCCACCCATGGGTAAAGTATTTGAATAATCTATAATGGCACGATGTGGTTCATCTTCGGTGCCTGTAAATATACGAGATAATTCTCTCGTCACTCCAGGGTTAGTTTCAGCAGCTGAAGTCATTGATGGGGCTATCTTTGAAGCCACATCGCCGGTTTTGTCCTTGTCAAAATTAATGCCTGTATACTCGATAACGTCAGACACTGAGGATTCAGTTCCTGGACTGTCTGTACTTTTCTTATGAATTAAGAAACTGATATCTGAATTTTTCATTTTATTCAATTGCTTACTTTCGAAAGGCAATTGATTGCTAACAATCTTCACAGAAAATACCCTTCCATAAGATGTGAAGGAACCCTTAATAGCACGGACCGCAATGTATTTATATTATCATTCCCCAATGAGAGATCTCCTGATTCTTTAGTCATTCATCTCTTCAAGCAAAATTTTCAAACGTCGCACAAACACCGTACAGGAAAGCTGTGTGATGATTCAGTGGATCCATTCAACCATACGACCATTTAACATATTCCGGGATAAGAGACGGCTCACGGATCCGTCTTAGCTCCGCGGACCGAGAGCGGCCAAGTTTTTCCGTACTTTTAGGTCATTTTTATGTCTTAAAGATAGGTGGAGAATTCCGCGGATTGTAATTAGTTCTCGGGATGGTGACTAAATCGATAAGGAAGAATTAGAGGCAATCAACTAATCAGTATCATCAATACATGTGTAAATATTCAGTGGTTAGGAAAGAGGGACAAGAAAATGTTGTCATTCTGGAAAGCCATATCCCCAGCAGGTAATCTCTTGCGTCCCTGGTGCTTAGATTTACGTATCCCAGAATGGACTACTGGGAAACATTCAGATGTGTTTCCTCCAAGCATTTCTAGCATGCATAGGTTTTTTGGATTCTTGTTTCCATATATATATATTGGTTTTCTTGAGAATGAATTTTGTTGAGTCCTCAGATTTTTGGAATGATTAACGCAAGTATATTAAAACATGGAGATTTTAACATTGGAGCAAAAAAAAATGACAAGGTGGTAAAACTTTTCACTTATAATTAAATGGGCTTGTACAACATCACTATACAACTACATATTTAGAGTATCTTGAGATAATTCCATACATAAGTTAAAGAAATTACGAATGTATGATTTCTCGAATTCACAATGAAGGTTAAACAAAAGTTACTCTTCAAGACAAATTAAGAATAATATTCATATTATTCGTTTTTACAATTGGATATGATAATTAGTTTACATAAAATATATACTTTTGTACTATACCTTTAGTGGGCTTGTCTCTCTTTTCAACCATTTAGAAGCAATACTTTGAGGTTGGAGGCATTGGATAAGGTTTTCATAAATCTTGACATGGAATCTATTAATATGAATCTTCTCCTCTTCAGTTAATAAATCGACGTTTATCAATTTTCTGCAGTATGGAACCATGGTAATATTTTCAAATTTCAAAAATTTCTTATTGCCAAATTGCAAACCCTCAGCTTCCTTAACAATCATATCATTTTCGATTCTTATACCATAAGCTCCATCTTTGTAATAACCTGGTTCATTAGATATATAGTTCCCTGCTTCCAAAGGAAAGTTAATCAAATGTGGTCTGAAACCTATACCCATTGGACCCTCATGAACATTTAAGAAAGCCCCAATTCCATGACTACTTCCATGTCTATAATCTAACCCTCTTTGCCATAAGAATTGCCTTGGAATACAATCAATGTTGTAACCAGAAGTCCCTTCTGGTATCACTAAATTTTCCAAGGCAATGTTACCCTTCAATACTAAAGTGTAATTATCAATTTCTTCTTGAGTTGGCTCAGTCATATGGATCGTTCTAGTAATATCTGTAGTACCATCCATAAATTGAGCACCGGAATCACATAGATAAATCTTTGATGGATCAATCATAGAAGAGTTTTCCTTTGGTGGTGAATAATGAATAACAGCAGAATTAGCACCAGTTGACGAGATAGTCTCAAAAGAGTTACCCATGAAATGCTTTTGAGTCTTTCTAATCTCAGTCAACTTCATAGAGGCTTTGTATTCATCTATTAATGCCTCTTTGGTAACCAATTGATACTCTAACCAAGCAAAATATTGAGTTAAGCAGATAGCATCCTTAATCTGTGCATGATGTGCATTTTTTATTTCCAAATCATTCTTGATTGACTTCATGATTTCAATTGGAGATTGTATTAAGTTATGTGGAATTTCACATATATAACGAACTAACTGCCAGGATGAACTATTTGGAACAGTAACCTTATGACTCACGTTTTCTGTCTTTGTAATTAGCTTTGTGTAGTCTCCCAAAAATTTCCACACTTCCTTGTATGGTTTAACAGTGATTTTATTGTCAACAAAATAAGTCTTAATATTATCATCATATGGATCATCGGTGAATAAAATGGTTTCATCATTGTCATTAATCAAAAGGTAGGCATTAAAGACAGGGTTATATTCGATATCAGAACCACGTAAGTTCAATAACCAACATATGTCATCGAGAGCAACTACTACAAAGGTAGTCTTTACATTTTCGTCACCATGTTGTTTCTTTAATCTTTCCATTAAACGGGCACGCTTAGATTTAAATTCTTCACCATGGTACTTGTATGGTAAGAGTAGAAGATCATTACAAGGTCTTTCGGGGACAATTTCAAACTTGTTCCAAATGGCATCTATCAAATTATCCTCGACGGGCACTAGAGAAACCTTAGCCTTATTATCATGATCTTCCTTTAATTTCTTGTTAAGTAATTTGTTGAATTCAACAACAGATTCATAAGTAACTAGTTTTGGATCGACACCGATCTTAACCTCTTTGCCACCCAGACCCATAGACATTTCAGAAGCTTCATTGATACACCATTCTTGCCAAGTGACTGGATCAACATGTTGTCTAATTAAGGACCAATTAAAATCTAATTCTTGTAAAGCTTGATTAAAATATCTACCATCTGTACTTAGAACACTCTTACCCTCATGGTTATCCTTGTTAAAGTTTAATAAATCTCTTGTAATACAAGCGACACCAGCGGATCCCGAGAAACCAGAGATGAAACTTCTTCTTTGATCAATCTCAGCAACGTATTCAGACTGATGTTCATCCTCTGATGGAACGATATAACAACATATATCATGTTTTTCCATTTGTTCTCTTAGGGCATATAGTCTTTCAGTTGTGTTAACCTCCTTATTAGATTCACAAAGGACATCAGAGGAATAAATGGATGCATTTTCAGGTGCAGCAGAGCCCTGTCTAGGCATTGGGTGAGAAGAATGACGCTTTCTACGTGCAGATTCATATTGACGTAAAAACAAAGAAGTACGTCTACCTTGCCTTGAGATTAAACCGGGGGAACAGGTACAATCATCACATGGTCTAAAATTTGAATGTGATGGATTTGAATTTGGATTGGTAGCAGTACTCATGTTGAAAATGTGTTTCAGTTGAAATACTGTTGGTTTGGTTAATATTCGAAATGGTTGTCTTAGCATTAAATAATAAATTGCCAGCCTAATCATTTCCTAAAATCTGGCAAATACGATTTTGCTCCTGTGTTAAAAATTTGAAAATTCATTAATCCAGTTGTCAGGGTAACGTATTTCCGGTTACCCAGGTTTTAATTAGAGACAAAGAATTACTTAAGCCAAAAAATAAAGACTTCTGTGGATTCTTCTGAGTACAGACCAGATCTCACAGGATAGTAACCCCCCCCCACAATTTGAAATTCACTCTCAATGCTGAAGACACCTTTCCTCAATCTTGCTTTTGTCAGTGAACTTACCAGAATCTTATCTGAAAACTCCTTTAAAGGATACATAGGTAACAGTTGAAAAGGACATCCGCATTCACAATCTGGAAGGATGTTTCTATGCATATACTAGGCACATACGCTTGTACGACGACACTCAACGTGCGCCAATTATTCACATCTATCATCACTTACATATACAATATGCTGTTCATTACAAAAAAAAACGTTCTCCGAGAATCCGGGAAACGCCACGTGATCATTTGCGTTTTCTCGGCAAGTGATTTCCAAAACGGTGTGGTGCACGCATAATCAGTTACTAACAGAGTCGCTGTTCATTGGTTCGCATTTCCGGCGGATTCCCGACTCTGCCAATCAGTCATTCGTATCTCCCATGGCCCTTGACAATTTCATAGATATATATATATATATAGGTGATTAGAAACCCTTGTAGTTAAAGGCGTATAGGGCCCAAATCAATATCTTAATGAACTAACTTACCACTAATAAGCATGATTGGCACATCTAAGATACGGCTACCTTACATTTTAAACTCAAGACTCTATTCTAGAACCGTCTTCTTACGAACTAACAACACTACATTCTCCTCCAACAATGATCACACAAAACTAAAATTCATTCCAAAGCCAACTATTTCAACAAAACCAGCACAGAATACATTCAAATTTACTTTCAATGGTAGTAAAAATAAATCCACAGCAAAACAAGATATCTCCCCCTTGAAATGGTCTAGTCATGCTCTTCCGTCAAGGGAAACCCTTCAAGCTCAGGCTATGGCCGCACAAGCACAGGCTAAGGCCCAAACGGGGACTCATTCGCAATCACAAGAACCAAAGAAACGTAAGAGAACATTGCGTCCTCGCAGAGCAGTTATCACTCTTTCGCCAAAGGCTGTAGTCCATTTGAAAAGACTTTTAAATCAACCAAATCCACAAATGGTGAGGGTCAGTACAAGAAACAGAGGTTGTTCAGGAACAACTTACGATTTACAATATATTTCAAAGCCAGATAAGTTTGATGAAGTAGTCGAACAAGATGGTGTAAAGATTGTTATTGATTCAAAGGCCCTGTTTAGTGTCGTTGGCAGTGAAATGGATTGGGTCGATGAGAAATTACAATCCAAATTTGTATTCAAGAATCCAAACTCTAAGGGAACATGTGGCTGCGGTGAGAGCTTCATGACTTAATTATTTATTCTATATAATTCACTTCTTATTTATTATTACCTTATTTATTAACAGAATCTAATCTGTATCAATCAATTCATTCTCTTATATATTATTACTTTGAGTTAATTAGACATAAGATTACTTTTCATGCACTCTCTAATCTCTACATTCTTTGATATGTGATGCTAACTCACTACACACTTCACAGATATCACATTACTCCTATAGAACTAGAATATCCCAAAATGACCCCTAAATCGGTCTTACAGATCCAATTCAGGAAACATGAGTTGTCTACCTAAAAATCGCAGAACTTTTTAGCTCACCCCATTAAACCTCAAACACCGAATTCTCGATTCCCGGCATCCACATAATTGTGAGTTTTGGCAATTACTCATAATTCAACTTTCCCCCTCGGACCTCAACCTTTACCAAGTTCATCTCGAAGTTGAATCATCTCGGTTCCCTTATTCTCAGATGAAGCAGTGCAAGTGAAAAAGACGAAAAGTTACGATTAAAAACGTATACGGCTTTCAATATACTGCTAGTTAATTCATCACATTAACGATACTCCGTGGTTTCAATCTACCTACAGCCCTATTAGTTCATCTCTATTAGCTGCTCTTCTCATCTTGTGCTAGTCCTTTTCTCTACGCATTTCCCGTGGCTTCTCGAAAATTCTAGAAAATCTGCGGTCTTTCTGGAGGAAACAAGAAAATTCTGGAATTTCCTCCTTAAATCTAAAGGAGCACAACAGCTCATTGAAAGACAAAATCTATATAAAAGGAGAACAAATTGTGATCTTGAGACTTGTAATCAATTACCCTTAGCATATATTATCTTACAGTAAAAAAAGATAAACAATAAACTATACATATTCATAATATAAAAAATATGAACGACGAAACACAATTCACAGAAAAGGCTTTGACTATTTTAACAATAGCTCAAAAATTAGCCCAAGACCATCAACATCCACAATTACAACCAATTCATCTTTTGGCAGCTTTTGTAGAGACTCCAGAGGATGGCTCAATTGGTTATTTACAAAACTTATTCGATCAAGCCCGTTATGATTACGATTCATTCAAGAAACAAGTTAACAGAGCTTTGGTTCGTGTACCACAACAACATCCTGCTCCTTCAGAAGTAACGCCAAGTTACGCATTTGGTCAAGTCCTACAAGAAGCAGCCAAGATTGAGAAACAACAAAAGGATACCTTTATCGCTCAAGATCATTTATTATTCGCTTTATTCACTGATTCTTCCATTCAACAATTATTTAAGGAGTCCCAGATTGATATCGAGGCAATTAAGCAACAAGCATTGAAGTTAAGAGGTAACCAAAAGATTGACTCTAGAAGCGCCGATACCAACACCCCATTGGAATACTTATCCAAGTATGCATTAGATATGACTGAACAAGCTAGAATGGGTAAGTTAGATCCAGTCATTGGTAGAGAAGAAGAAATTAGATCAACTATTCGTGTTTTAGCTAGAAGAATAAAGTCAAACCCATGTTTAATTGGTGAACCTGGTATTGGTAAGACCTCTATCATTGAGGGTATCGCTCAAAGAATTATAGATGATGACGTTCCATCTATCTTACAAGGTTGTAAACTTTTCAGTTTGGATTTAGCCGCTTTGACAGCTGGTGCTAAATACAAGGGTGATTTTGAAGAAAGATTAAAGGGTGTTTTAAAGGAAGTCGAAGAATCTAAAATTCTTATCATTCTATTCATTGATGAGATCCACATGTTAATGGGTAATGGTAAGGATGATGCCGCCAATATCTTGAAACCAGCTTTATCGAGAGGTCAATTGAAGGTTATTGGTGCTACTACAAACAATGAATATAGAGCAATTGTTCAAAAGGATGCTGCATTTGAAAGAAGATTTCAAAAGATTGAAGTTGTTGAACCAACTGTTAGACAAACTGTTGCTATCCTAAGAGGTTTACAACCAAAATATGAAATTCATCATGGTGTTAGAATTTTAGATAGTGCATTGGTTACAGCTGCTCAACTAGCCAAACGTTACTTACCATATAGAAGATTACCTGATTCAGCTTTAGATTTAGTTGATATCTCCTGTGCTGGTGTTGCTGTCGCTAGGGACTCTAAACCAGAAGAATTAGACTCTAAGGAACGTGAATTGCAATTATTAGAAGTTGAAATTAAGGCCTTAGAGAGAGACGTTGATGCGGATTCTACCACTAAGGAAAGGTTAAAGAAGGCTAAACAAAGAGAAGCCTCTTTAAAGGAAGAATTGGAACCATTGATTGCTCGTTACAACGAAGAAAAACAAGGTCATGAAAAATTAACTGAGGCTAAGAAGAAATTAGATGAATTAGAAAACAAGGCTGCAGATGCAGAGAGACGTTATGATACTGCTACCGCTGCTGATTTAAGATATTTTGCCATTCCAGATCTTAAGAAACAAATCGAGGCGCTTGAAAATGCTGTTGCCGAGGAATCTATTCGTGTTGGTGCTAACTCTATGATCTCCAATGTTGTTGACTCTGAGACAATTTCTGAAACTGCAGCTAGATTAACTGGTATCCCAGTGAAGAAGTTATCAGAATCTGAAAATGAAAAATTAATTCATATGGAAAAGGATCTAGCTGAGGAAGTTGTTGGTCAAAATGAAGCTGTCAAAGCTGTTTCCAATGCTGTTAGATTATCTAGATCTGGTTTAGCTAACCCAAGACAACCTGCTTCATTCTTATTCTTAGGTTTATCCGGTTCCGGTAAGACTGAGTTAGCTAAGACTGTTGCTGGTTTTCTATTTAATGATAGAGATATGATGATTAGAATCGATTGTTCTGAATTAAGTGAAAAGGCATCTGTCTCAAAATTGTTAGGTACAACTGCAGGTTACATTGGTTACGAAGAAGGTGGTTTCTTAACCAACCAATTAGAAAACAAACCATACTCTGTTATCTTATTTGATGAAGTGGAAAAGGCCCACCCTGATGTTTTAACTGTCATGTTACAAATGTTAGATGATGGTAGATTAACCTCTGGTTCTGGTAAAACAGTTGATTGTTCCAACTGTATTATCATTATGACTTCAAACTTGGGTGCTCAATATATTGCCGCACAAGAGGGGTCTAAAATTAAGGAATCAACCAAGACTTTGGTGATGACCGCTGTTAGAGCTCATTTCAGACCCGAATTTTTAAACAGAATTTCCTCTACTGTCGTGTTCAACAAATTGTCCAAGAAGGCTATCATCAAGATTGTTGACATCAGATTGAAGGAAATAGAAGAAAGATTCGAAGCAAATGACAAGCACTATAAGTTGGAAGTTTCGAAGGAGGCTAAGGACTTCCTTGCCAAATATGGTTACTCTGACGACATGGGTGCACGTCCATTGAACAGATTAATCCAAACCGAGATCTTGAACAGATTAGCATTAAGAATTTTGAGGGGTGAAATCAAGGATAAAGAGGAAGTCAAGGTAGTCTACAAAGAAGGTGTTAGCCGTGACAATGATGAAGCCACACCTGATACCGAAGAAGGTCTAGATGTGCTACCTAACCACAAGGTCGACACCATTCCATCAGAGAGTCATTGGGTTGACGATGACATGGATATCGATGATGAGTAGATTCGAGTCCAGCCAAGTACAATAGAAGTAAATAATAGCAACAATATATATATACAATTTAATTTAATTTTAAGATTTAAGATTGTAACTGTATTATAATCGAGAAGAACTGATAGGTTATCCCCTCTCAAATATACCGACATTCCCGTGGAAGCGGGGGGAACAAATGGAGTAATGAATTCCGTTTTTGTTCCCCGCACATCTTTCTTCGCTGGTAAATATTGTAAGTACAAACGCACGTGATAGTACTCCACTATTATATTTATTTTTTTCGCAACGGCAAGCTGTGCGGTAATTTCTGTGGCTGCACCGAGAAGCATCTCTCTTATGGCGATTTGAGTCTCAAATGCTGTGATTGTGCAGGGGTGACGTCTTCTCAGTAAACTCAACGTACAAATAGAAAGGAACTAGGAAACCACAGAGAAAACGTCGCACAGAAAGATCGGTTTTAGTGAATGTAGCGTATTGTACAAAGTTTCCTGTTTGGGCGAGGAGAGCTCCGAATAAAGAACTTGAAGTGAACTTTCTCCAATTTTTGTTCTTTGTCTTCTGTGTATTTATGTGTGGGTGAGATCCATCATAACCATTAGCCGCCCAGATTTTGTGGAATTTGCCACCAGGTAGCAAACTAAATGTTATAAAAGGCGAAAGATTTACCCTTTGTCTTTCAGTGTTTCCTATCCTCTATATTATTTTTTGAAACTGCATTCTTGTGTATTGTGAATAAGAAACCCAATTGTAATTGTTATCGGAAATTGTTATCAGAAACAGAACCCCCCCCCCCTTCCCCCCATTGTTGAGCCACTATTTTTTTTTTTCAGTTCACAGTACAAAAAGTCAACAAAAAAAAAAAAGGAATATTCTAGTTTAACCATATATTATACCAGGTAAATAAACCCTAATATCCTAAATAAATTTCTGCTAGACTGAATTTTCTGAAGCAATTAAAATATACAGCAATAACTAAAAGATTTTATTTAAATTTTCAAAGTTTGAAATGGTCACTATATCTGCAACCAATAAACTAACCTCTTCTTCTTTCGAGGACCTAAGAGTACCAAAGATAGAAGAAAAATATACTTTATCGTGTGATAACTTAAATGACTTGTTACCAAGTGAGGTTTCTTCGATAGATTCTGATGCATATGAGGATGATGATTCCTCTGAAAATGAAAGGGAAAGGGATGACGTAATTACAGATAACTCCTTTCAAAGAATTAATACCAATGATCTCGTTAGCAAAGATGAGGACGAAGACGATGATGAATCATATGATTCTTCTCAGGAAGGTAATGAAAGTTTTGAAAGTGCTAATGAAGTTGAGAAATCAAAGTATACACCACCACAACAAAGAAACTATGATACAAAATCAAGAGGGTTGCCATCATCTTGTGTTTTTGTTGCAAGTTTAGCTGCTGCTCTCTCAGATGATAAATTATGTCTTTCAGTAACAGAAAAATTTAAGGAATATGGGAAACTAAGTGGGGTAAAAGTCTTGCGTGATCAAGAGAATAGACCTTATGCATTTGTTCAATACACTAATGATGAGGATGCAAGTAAAGCTCTAGAAAATGCTCATGGTTCTACTTTGGATGGCCGGATCATCCGTTGTGAACCAGCAAGAGTTAACCGTACTTTATTTATTACACATTCTAGCCCAATCTCATTTATAGATGTTGAACGTCTATGCTCATCGTTTGGTGAATTGGAACAATTAGTTCCAAGTAGAGAAAAAAATCAATTTGCACAGAGATATTCGTATCCTGTTAGTACATCATCCTCATGGTTTATTCGCTTTGTATTTAGAGATGATGCTATACGTGCTTATGCTAATTTAAAGACAGAGGTTGATTGGAGTGTCCAATGGGCACAAAATATTAATGTTCCAAAGAGATTTAATTTATTATCGAAAGCTAATACCAACAATGGATTCGGAGGCTCTGGTGATAATCAAGCTCCAATTTCACCAAATAATTTGGTATTTCATGAACCAATACAAGAACAAGATAATTTTAACAATGTTACTATTGATAAAAAATCTATCTTTGTTGGACAATTACATCCAGATACAGATATTGATAGTTTGAGAGAACATTTTTCAGTTCATGGTGAGGTTGTTGATATTAATTTACTTCATAAACCAACTAATGTCTTTGCATTTATTCAATTTGCCACTGAAATGGCCGCGGCAGCTGCATTAGAGAAAGAGAATCATTCCATATTCTTAAACAAAACAATTCATGTTCAATATAAGGAGGTTGGTGGATTCCATGGTAGAAAGGCTTTTAGAAGAAATAGTAACCCTGTAGGGAATGTAAGACAAAATCAATTTAATGGTCCCCAATTAAATCTAGCACCACCTCCAATCAGCATGTATAGAAGGAGGTCAAATGATATTGATGATGGAAAGGCCCCTATGCCAATGTTACATTATATGCCATCAAATATGTCAGGTACCATTCCAAATTTTGATCCAAATATGTATGCATATATGAATGGTATTATTCCTCCTTATAGAAGAAACTCATTACCAGATAATTGGAGTTTATCAAGAGGAAAAAATACTAAATCTGGAATTGATAATAAAATACCAGAAAATGATAGCAACAGTAATGATGCTGATACAGTCACTGAATTAGCCTCTGAGGCATCCGATTCCCAAGATCAAGTTGAAGGTGATTTACCGGGTCCAGGAAATTCAACAACTACATATAATAATTCCTCTGCTGGTAGTATTGGAAATAATTATAAGAAAAAGCATGACCAACATGATAATAATGATAGTAAATATAATGAACCAGTTAATTCATATTATTTTCAACCTTATTATTATCCACCTCTTCCATACCAGATGGGACCAACACCTTCTGCTAATGGAGGTATGAATGGTCCACCTCCATATATGATGGTTTATCCAATGCCACCTCATGGTCCTGCACGTGGTGATGCCCCAATGTTACCTATGAATATGCCAATGAATATTTCTCCAACAGGTTCTGTAAATGGGCAGTCTATGAATTTCCCACGTTTTGATGCATCAAAATCTTTAAATTTTAAGAAGGGCAAAGAATACCTCGATTATTAGAATAAAAAAATTATTAATTAAAAAAAGTTTTGACAAAGTTATTGTGTTTGCTTATCTCCATGCGTTCTTTTTGTTGTTGTTTTATATTTAACGTTATAAAAGAATGTTTAACAATATTTTATCTCAATGTTTGCTATCCATCTTCAATCTGATCTTTTATTCTTCTATTCGATTATATTCATATGATTTTGTCAATCATGATTCCAATTCAATATTCATATTCGTTTTTTATTTCTTTTATTTAATCTTATATCCTTTAACAAAATTTTAATGTCATGTAGTAAGTTTACCATATAAAATTTATTTTTAGGAAGGGAATATGTCAGTTAAAAAACAACGTTTGGGCCGTAGAAGATTTAGTGTTCCCATATATTGTTGGAGCCATCTATTATATCCATTGCATTTTTTGTTTTGCAGTTTAGGCTGTCAACATCGTAGAGTGTATAATATATAAATTATCAGAATACTTCAGCCTTTTCTATCACATAAAATTAACCCAGTCGAAAATCAACTAAACAACTCTTTTTCATTATGGACGCCATAAAATATTTTTCAAGCATCCGCATGTTATTTCTTTAATCTTTATCTGAAGTTTGACGGAGAGAGCATAATTTTATTTATTCCCATGGTTATAGGATATGAAACCTCTCAATCCGGTACTGGTCTGGGTTTATCATCAAATTAGCAGTTAATTTTTATTTACTTTGGTGGTTGTTACTAAACACTCTTAGTAAAACCAATATTGGTTCCTTTAGCCAAAATGCAAATGGATAAACTATATAGGTATCCGTTTCTTTATCTCTCAAAATACGCTATTTTTGGTTATATTTTATTAACTATATAAAACAGGAACGATCGTTCCAATAATAATAATTTTGGAACTCTAACATTATTAGTATTATTAGAAAGCTAGAGAATGAAATATTATCTTCAAACAGATAAGTAAATCGATTTCTATAACATTATCGAAGTGCTACTGTTGTCTGTGAAGTACATTTAACTGTATCCAAATGAGGTCTATATAAATGACATAAAATGAGGAAAATCAATAATTAGAACGTCACACAAATATATTTTTTGTTTGTATGTTATAAAAAATTAAGCAACATTTGCATTTATGTCAGAATTTACATGTTAGTAGTAGAAATTACAAGGTAATCAAGTATTGTAACGTCATTTAAGAGATTTGTAGCGTATAGGAGAGGGCATCGAGCCAATCATTGCAAAAAAAGAAAAACCTTATGCAGTACTTCGATAAACCCTTTTTGAGACTCAAATATGTCTGTTATTAATATACAAATTATGGCCTGACCAATAAATCCCTTGGAATACTAATGAGAACCTCAAACTTGAATTATGAGTTGATCTTTAAAATTCAATGTATACTATTTTGAACCAAGATAAAATCTTATATAAAGGAGATGAATTGTTAAGATCTCATCATTTACCAAATTCATTTATTATTATTATAGAAACCTGAGATTGTACCGTTCTCATTGATATTGTAGGAAGTCATTTGTATGATTAAGTTCAAGTTGTCGCTAAATAAACTTGCTTTATTTGTCTCTCATTTTCATATACAAAATGAATAATGAGAAAGTTCAATCTAAGTAGGTTAGATGTATAATTCTCCTCCTTTATATATTCCAGAATAATTTAATCTGAACAATATATTGGTTCTACTAAGAGAGTTTGTTGTGGTTGGGAATAATTGGCTTTATAGCTAGACGTCATAGATTTCATTTCAAATGGTAAATAATATACAGATAAATCTTCTGGCTTTTTTACAGTAAACAAAAATAAAATATATATAAAAGTGTGATATCTTAATATTTGATTGTCGTTATTTTCTGCCACTTATATACGTTTCAACTTGGACAGTTAATATAGTTTACAGATAAACCAGTAGCACTCAGGAGCTGTTGTACAGGCTTATTCAATTATAAGTGGAAATTTTTACAACCCGTCATTTCTTATTTACATTTTTATACATTTTGTTGTCGAAAAATGGCTAAAGAATAATAAATAAAATAAATTAACAATAACTCAAGTTTAGTCATAAAACAATTTCCAGCAGCTTAATAGTAAAGGTAAAAACTTAGATTTCTGTAAGCTTGAGCAGTTATATGAAGAGTTTAAAATTGCGTTTGTCTTATAAATAACAAGTTATTTTTTTCATTTTTCACAAATTTGCCATGTTAGTATAGTGGCTAGTACACGTCGTTGTGGCCGACGAAACCCTTGTTCGATTCTAGGACATGGCATTTGTTTTTGGATAAGTTTCGGCTTTACCTTTTTTTTTTTTAGACTATACCTAGGCTAAGTGTCTGACTTGAAGAGATTCTGAGAGAATTGTCAATATAAATTCAACATATATAGGAGTATTTTAAACATATTTTTTTGAAAGATATATGCATAAATATAATAAATAAATAACAAGCATCCTTACTGTTGATAACATGTCTATTCCTTCTTTTCCTCGGTGGAAACTGGAGCAGTAGATGGTTGAGTTAATTGATATTCGGAGATTTTAACCAATTGAGACTTGATAACATCATAAGCCTTCTTACCTTGTGGTGGGAAAGATGGGTGACTAATGACACCATCTGCTCTGACTCTCCATTGGGCAAAAGCAGCCTTAGTGTACTTGGAATTTTCGTATCTAATCTTCATGAATAAAGCATAGACGATTAGCACAATCCAAGAACGTCTGTAGAAAAAGATGGCTCTCAACAATAGGACCACAAAGTTTAGCAATTCAACAGAACCGACCCAATACATGCACTTGTCATTATAGTTTAAGAAGAAACCGTGCAACTTCTTAACCAATGGACTGTTGTCAATAGTCATGTCGAAGACTTTTGGAAAGAAAGTATCTTGACAATATCTAGCGACATGAAAGACAGAGAACAAACAGTATGGAATTAAAGATAGGGAGTAAATTGGGGTGAATAAAAATACAACAGCTAAAACAAAATATAGCAAGTTTTCATCGGTCAACAAAGTGTTCAAGGTAATCTTGGTTGGAGGAACAGAACCTCTTTTAACGTGAGCTGGAGCAGAAGCTGGAACAATGCTCAAGTAGTGCTGTTGGAAAATAATAACACCAAAGGAGTGTAAGATAGCTGTAAACGCAGAACGGTAAAAGAATGGCTTGAAAGTTAAGAAGTAGAATAGGGAGAAAAATAGAACAAAAAAGTGGCCAGCAAACCAAATAAATTGCTTGGTTCTGGAAATTTTCTTTAATTTGGCAACAAGAGATTTTTGAATCTTTGGAGCAGTGTTCGTATTAGTTTGCGTGCTTGGTACAGACATCTTGTGGTTCTATAGTTTATTTATGATCCGTTTTCTTCCAACCGTGAGTAAATCAAAACTTTTCAGTTACTGCCTTTACGGATTTCTTAAATAATAAATTTTCACGGCTATGGATCTGCAACGGCACAAGAATCCGAAAATATTTATCGGTAGTCGCTAGATTCAGAAAAAAGTCTGAATATTGGCTTCTGTTAATGGGAAATATCAAAGTGGTAAGTAAAGTAAAGTGATGCTCCTCTACAAGTACATAGACTACTTACTATGGGGAAAAATCAGCCTTGCTAGGAATATCGTTCTTGACCAGCACTCTTATTGGAAGTGCAGAATATGAATTGAATATGTATTTGCATGCGTGTCCAGAAATCTCTTCGAGTTACAGGCACGGGTTAATCATCAACTATCATTATCGAATAAAGATTATTTGCGTATACATGTGAGAATCGTACATATGTTTTTATTGTCCTATCGTCTAATGCTTCTTGGGCTTCTTCTTCTTGATCATGGTCGACAGATCGTTGACTACTTCGTCTTCTAATTCAAGCTCATCCGCGTTAATAAGTTGCCCTAGTGCTCGTTTAAGAATATTATCGAAGGCTGGATGCTTGGCTCTAAGATCCATGTTATCCTCGTCAACATCCTCTAGATCCTCCTTCAGAAATTCCAAATCAGATGCATCCTTATCCTTATCCTTAGATTTACCTTCAGAGATTCTTTTTTCGAGTAATTCAATGGTCTTGCTTAAGTATTTCTTATAGTGTTCGGTATCCTGGGCCCACTTCAATGCTTCACAAAGCTTCATATATACATCTGTGATTTGCTCATTGGTTGGATCATTATCGTTTTGGTAATGTCTCTTTAAATGATCCAATGATTTTTTGTAATTGTCGATGGATTCGTCGAATTGTTCCATTTCCAAGTTATTGCTACCCATTAGGCAATATAAAGTACCTGCTAACTTCCTATGCATTTCTTCCTTCTCGCTGCCTTCAATTATACGCTTAGCGGTGTCAAGTAATAATATAGAATTGGTAAACAAATCACCCTTTAAGAATCTGTCAAAGTTGGAAATATCGAGTTCCACTTCTTCCGTTACCTGCTCAATTTCTTCCTCAGAAAGTTCCTCCTCTTCCTCTTGATCAAATTGGTAAAATCTTGGGTTAGCTGTTGCCGCATTAGGGTCAATATTTCCCTCTTGGCCTTCATCCTCGTCTGAATAACCTTCCCCTAATTCATCATCACTTTCATCATCGTCATCATCATCATCATCTTCTTCTTCTTCCCCATCATCTTCATCTTGTGGGTTAGCATCGCCAGATAACAAGTTATTCTTGGAGATACCGTATTCATACAGAGCATTGGCAAGTTCAATCAAGTCTTCAGCAGCCATATCTTCAATTTTCCCCTCATTCTTGGTCAAATTATCATTCAAATTTGCGATCAAAGTCTTGATGTTTTCCTCAGTATGCTTCTCTGCACTTATAGGCTTAATGTCCTGGTCTTCAAATGTCATTACCGCTTTATTTTACTATTTCTGTAGCTGTAAAATACTTCATGACAATCTCATCAAGCAATTCACTGCTAACAAGTTCTCTTATTTACGCGTTTAAGAATCGCGAAAATTCTGCAAAGATCACTAAAAACGTTGAATTTCACGAGCAACAAACCGATGGTGAAGCAAAAAAAAATACACATTCACAACTGCAAGACTTCAACAAATTAAAGGCCCAATCGGCTAATAAACCTTCATAGATACCCCCTACTTGTTGAGATTGTTATCCTTTTGGAACTTGAACTATCACAATGGCTGCCGAAAAGAGTGCCCAAATAGAAGCTCTTCATAGTAGCGATATCAAGCAATATTATATCTCATTGAAGACATTTTTCGATGTCACCGGTGTTGAACATATGGATAGAGCGTCTTCCTCGAGAGCTAAGAAAGCTAGAGCCAAGCTCTTGAAGTTATCTTTTTCTCAATTTTATGAGCTCAGCACAGATGTCTCAGATGAACTGAAGAGAAGAATTAATGAGGATCAGAATAAGCCCGAGTATCTATTGCCAAAGGCTAATTTCCACATGAAGAGAAACCAGGCAAGACAAAAATTGGCCAACCTTTCCCAATTGAGATTTAATGAGCTTGTTGACGATATATTATATGAAATTAGGAGAAGGGGCTTTAGTGGAGAACAAATTGAAGATGGGGACGAAGAGGAAAATTTTGATGATAAAGATATAGATATCAATAATGCTCCAATTCATGAACCAGAGTTAGAAATTAAAGTTCCAGAGCCTGTTCAGAATAAAAATACCCAGTTCATTGAAATTCCGGAGGGTAAATTGGAAAACAAAAGTAATAATTACAACAAACTTAATGACTTGCCAGATGTAATAATTGAGCCTCGTGAATATGAAGTTGCACATGAAGTTGAATCACAGAGGGATGGTAACTCCCTTATCAGTCAGAATAACCCTGCTGTATCTTCATCTATGCAACCATCTTTGGTGATTCCAAAGAAGGCTTCGATTGATTGGTCATCTTCATCAGACGAAGATGACGAAGAGGATGCCAATAAACTAGATACAAAAGAAGTCGATGAAGAAGTTACTAACAAACTTGCTCTTGATGAGAAGACTATGGAGAAACCTGATTTAAATACCACAATTCAAAACAATGATACTATGCAAGAGAATTCATTCAATGACACACCAATGATAGATTCCAAGATTTACTCAGATTCTACTCCAATTAAATCTAGGTATATTCCCAATGATTTGAATACCGCTCCAACGGGCAATGAAACTCAATCTGAACATATACCTTCTAAAGCATATAAGGCTTTTAACGATGTCCAAGAATCCTCAAAAGAAGTGGAACCAAGAACACCTAAAAATGATATTGGTATTGGCCATGAATCGCAAATAAATGGTAGCAGCACTCCACTCAAAATAACGGAATCTAAAGAGGAGCTTGCTAAGGTGCCAGGCGCTTCTCCAATTTCACCAAAATTTCAATCTAACGATAAGACAGATGTCTTGGTGACACACGACAAAAAACTTCCAAATGATCATGATAACTCCATAGCTGACAATATCCCAGATATTATTAGAAATGAAAGATTACAAAAGGAAATGATTAATTTGAATTCTCAAATCGGTGATCTATCCATTGAAAATGAAAAATTAAGGCAGAAAGTCTCTGAATTGGATATGGAGTTAAAATTCAAGAGAGGATCCAGTGATGTCTCTCACAACACGAATTTTCAAAAAATTAACCCAAGTTTAGATTTATTAAGTTCCAAATCCATTGAGAAATTTGTTGATTCAAACGGTATTTTGCCTATTGATTTAATCACCTCAATAAATAGTATTATTACCAAATTTTACCATTGTACAGATTTGAATGACAATATAGATGATAAATTATTCAAACTACTTGGTCAATTATCACAAAAACTATCTAAATTAATATCACTGGTTGATTTTCCTAAATATAAAGACCACGTTATTTTGCTAAAGATTTCATTTTCGCATGCGATTACTTCGGTGAGGTATTATTCTATTTACCATAAAATTCTACCAAAGGTTATTGTACAATCTTCTATTGCAGAAATATCATTTGCGATTTGTAATTTGATCAGCGTCACCAAAATTAAATTAACAAACGGCCAATCTAGGATTTTAAAATCAAATGTCAATGCTAATGCGATAATGGATGATAAAGATATGCTTAAATCCTCGTATGAATTTGATACTCCTCGAACACCTGTACTTGGCAAATCTTCCTCTACAGCAAACCCTTTTGCATTATCAAATAACACAACTCTTGGATCAGAATCGTTTGCCACCAACCCTCGTGATATCAAACCATCTAATAATAGTACAGAGAACTCTCCAGTTAAGCCATTAAAAATTACTCAAAAAATAGGAAACCAAAGCCCTGCTATGATCCCAAGATCAAATATTGGTTCTAGACAACCATCTGGAAGTTTATTATCTTTATTAACGGATAACGAACGTACACATAGCCATAATGATAATTCTGGTGGCGCAACTCACCAACCAAATTCCCTAAATTCGTCAAGGAATGAATTTAACAAGGGTCTTGCTCTAGATTTCCAATCTGAAATATCATATCAAAAGGATGTTGCAATTTCTAAGAATGACAATAAACCATTGGAAAGTGAAACAATCCCAAAATTAGTTGTTAGTCAAGATTCTGACGAACGTACAATAGAGTCAAAAATACATAATGAAGTACCAGAATCAGCATTACGTGTAGGAAAGCATCCGGAATCATCAGCAGAAGTTGCGTTGGAAAAGGAATTTGAGAAGCAGGTAAAGTCTCAAGAAGTTACATTTGAGAAGAATGCAAACAAATTAGAAAAGATTAATGAAGAGGTAAAGGAGAAAAATAAAAAAATAGAAGACAGTAATGAAGCTTCAGAAGTTACATCCAAGGTCGTTGAACCAATGGTTTCTAAAATTACAGACGAATTTGGATACGTTGATCCTGAAAAGTCTGCTGAACGTATTGTTAATAATGCTGTTGAAGAGACTAAATATAGTTTACCTGTAAAAACAGACGATGACGATTTAGCTGCTAAAAAGCCTCATGAAAAATTGGCTTCTAGCATTGAAAATATTTTTGGTAACGTAGAGACTAAAATAAACGATGCGGAACTTTTCCATGTTAAACATGTTCCGGGGGAACAGGTGAAGACATTTCCAAAACTAAGTTTGGAGGAGCCTTCTAATAAAGAGAATCTTGATTTGTCAACAATGAACGTAGGAGATGATGAAGATGCTACTTTTATGGCCTTGAAAAAAGTCCAGAAGGATAAGAAATTAGAAGAAGAACGTATATTACATCCTGAGGGCAAATCTAATTCAAAAGTAATTAGTACTGTTGCTGATGATGAAACGTTTAATGCCCTGAGACAAGTTCAGATCGAAAAGAAGAAGATTGATGGTGCTCACGAGGACTTGGATTTGAATTCGGAACCTATTTCTGATGTCGTTTCTAAAAAGGACACAAATATTAAAGAAAAAAATGAGATCCAAGAACCAAGTGAACAAAAGAAGTTTCCACTTCCAACAGTCAAGGTGAATGATGAGACTGTCTGTTCAAAGGACAATAATTCTAAGGAAACTTCAAAGGTTGGTGCAGCTCCAGTAAAGAAAAACACTATCAAGTCAATTAAGATCAATACGATTGAAACCAATAATGTTAGAAAAATAAATGTTTCTGATAATAACCATAACAAAGCAATTAAAAGTGAATATGATTCAATGGATATTCCCGAAAGAAAAAAGGATCATGTATTAATCCAAAAATCCAATAATACCAAGGATAATATACCAATCCAACCAGTTGAAAAGATGGAGATTCCAATGAGACATGAATCCAGATTAGATTCAATTTCACATAAGGAAAATATGCTTGAAAAGGAACTTCCCAAAAGGGATAGTACCGTTGTCAATTTTGAGAGTCCTGTTATTAAGAAGGAACCAGTCGAAGAGAAAATACCCGAAATCAAGGTTGAAAATATCGAAGTTAGAATACCCGATGTCAAAAGAGAAATTGTTGAGACAAAGATACCAAAAGTTGGAACTGCCCCAATTATAAAGAAAGAAATTCATGATAGCCAAATTCCTACTGAAAATGATGATAGCGATGATAGTTATCAATTTGTTCCATTAAAACATAATGGTAAAAATGAATCTGAAGGTGAGACAGATTCTTCTGAAGACGATGATGATGGTGATGATGATGATGATGATGAAGAGGATGAAGAAGATGATTTCGATATTGATGCTTTCGATATAGAGAATCCAGATAACACTCTATCTGAATTGTTATTATATCTAGAGTATCAAACGGTTGAAGTTATCTCTACAATTCAATCCTTGTTAAGCTCTATTAAGGAACCGCAATCTACAAAGGGTAACTTAAGAAAGGAATCCAATGCAATTACTCAAGTTATTGGACAAATGGTTGACGCTACTAGTAACTCTATGAATCAAAGTCGTAACGCAAATTTGAAGGAACATGGCAGTTGGGTTGTTCAAAGTTTAGAGGACTGTGCTCATAGAATGCTTAGTTTGTGTAAATTGGGAAAAGATGGTATTTTAAGGGATGAAGCCTCAGATTCGGACTATGCGGATAAGAATTTCAAACAGAGATTAGCAGGTATCGCCTTTGATGTTGCGAAATGTACAAAAGAATTAGTTAAGACGGTGGAAGAAGCAAGTCTAAAGGAAGAGATTGAATACTTGAATGCCAGGTTGAATTAGAGTTTCATTAAAGGAAAACTAAATATAAATAAATGTATATTTGATATAAACTGTATTATAATATAAAGAAGACGATATTAAGATTAATGGTTTGTAGAGGACGAAAAATATTTTTTTGTTCGCTGTGAAGTATAACTTTGTAAATGCATTCATTCCTCCACGTTATGATGACTTTTTAAAAATATATTAGAAAGATAGGCGTCTGAATGGTAGAATGCAAGTGAGTCACTTGGTAATCATTATGTGTATCATGAAAACTCCGAGATTCATGCGTGTAGGTTGGTTTGTTGTGAACTTTGTTCCCGAAAAATATTTGAGTTAGAATCATATGGTTCTTTTTATATGGAAGTCACCGAAAATATGTCTCAATTTCGCCCCTGAGTATAACAGGGTATTCTGCTGTGTGCTTAAAATTACTAATGAGTGTAAATGAAACAATGATATGAATATAATATAAAAATAACATGAACGAATATATATAAATAAAGTAAAAAGATTAAGCAATGTGTGGTGAATTAATAGATGGTGTATTTTACCAAATAGTAAGATATTCGTACGATATTTGTCCAGGAGCAATTACAGTTGCATGGGTATGGGTCTTAACCTTCTTTTTAAAAAATTATTACTATTACTATAAGTTTTTTTTTTGGTCTTTTGATTTTCCTTTGAAACCTAAATGTTAATCATGTGAGTAAATGTCAATTAACCTGTAAATGACTCAATACCTTCATCCAATACCCCAAATTTAAACCAATTATGATTTAAGGAATCTCTAGCTGTTATTCTCTTTGTTGGATCAAATTCAAACATTAACCTTAATAAATCAACGAACCAATACCAAAATAGAAAAGTCTCTCTAGTGACACCGGTTTCACTTACACGAGCCCAATTAGTCTCTGGATCCTCATCCCAGTCTATGAAGAAATTATCATTCATTAAATCTAATTTCAAGAATTTGGAGACAAGGATATCCAATCTAAAAGTTGAATCCATAAGTTTTTTAACCAACTTGGGGTCCTTCATTGAATTTGTTCTAGGGTCCATCTCTGGCCAAACAAGTTGTCTTGTCATAGGATCGAAATGCGATACTACTGTTGTTTGAAGATCATTGGGTAGGTTTCCTAATTTATGCCTTATCTTATAAAACATTAAATCGATAATCTTTTTCGGTATTTCCTGTCCGTTAACTATTTGCATCATTACCATGTGCTCGAAATTGTTATGGATTGGGTATAGGGATTCACCAGTTGTAAGCTCAATAAGGACACATGCGATTGACCAAATGTCACATGGGAATGACCAACCTAACCCAAGTACAATCTCTGGTGCACGATAATGACGTGTAGAAATTATAGGTGGATGATATTCTGAATGAAATATTGCACTGCCAAAATCGATAATCTTGATCTCTGGATTCTTTAGGATCTTACGTTTACCTCCATTGGAGGCTTGTTTTCTACGTTTCGAAAGAGTAGATACTACCGAAGTTGGTAATTGGTATTCAATATAATTGATATCATCACAGAGTAAAATATTTTCTGGTTTTAAATCTGTATGAATAATTCCATTATCATGTAAGAATGCTACTGATCTTATCAGTTGTCTTGCGATAGCTTGTATCTGTGATCCTGGGAACCTTGCTATCCCATTTGAACACATGAAATCATAAATAGATTTCCCATGCAATGGGGTGATCAAACAGATATGATTTTTATAATCGAAACAGTCTGTGAGTAAAAGACACTGAAATTTCCCCGCGGGATCATTTGTAGCGATCTTACTTAATATTCTTAATTCCGTTTTGGCAGCTTCCCTGTATCTATCGATAGATCTGATGATTTTCACAGCAACATAACATTGTGACGCGGCATCATAACATTTGAGAACTTTACCGAAAGTGCCTTGACCCAACAAATCTGTTGCCGTAAATCTAGCATTGTTACCAAACAAATCACCTTGTTGATAAACATAATGACCATCCTTGTCTGTCTTGAAGTATTCCATGGGCTGTGTTGAGGAGTTTCTTATTCTCTTGAACAAATTATTATCATGGCTACTCTGGCTTGTCTGTGATTCTGTGAAATGTGGGGAAATAGACCTTGCGACAGTCAAATTGATGGACTTATTGGAGTCTAAAGTCTTTGTCGACGATCCTGTAAGGTGTAATAACTCGTCATCATTTTGTACACGAGGCGCCATGGCCGCTGGGGTATCATACAGAAGCCTGGCGAGAGGCAACTGTGGTAACGATATCGTTCTTTGTTTCTTATAAGTAGTCTGTGGGGTATAGTACGCAGAGTGACCAAACTGCGGCTGTGAGACCGGTTGTTCCTTGATAAATATGACATCGTCATCATCCTCGTCCTCGTCTAACACCCTGGGCTCACCCTCGAGGCTCATTTCGTCGTCATCAATGGCGCTGTTCTCAACGAGATTCCCGTTGAGATACGATGCCTGTCTCTGGAGCATCTGTGCGAGCAACTGGCTGTCGTCGCTAGGCATGGGCTGCAGATGAGAGTAGTTATTAGTATGTGTCGACCGGGCACGCTTTCTGCTCTGGCTGAATAGCTGGGGCATGGTTAACTTCTCTTGAGTGGCAATCTCTTGAATGAATGGCTTATAAATGCGGCTCACTGTTAAGGGGCCTAAACTCCGCGCACGTGTCGTGCAGCGTGATATTTACAGAATGATAATAATAATATATTGTCTAATATTTACTTGTTGTCTGAGGCAAAATGTTTGCCCTTTGGCTGTCGAGGAGCGTCTGTATCTGCTGGGAGACCCAGATGGGACCACTCGTCGACGTCCATCAGTTGGTTCTGCATTCTGCAGCGGAGGTATTCCTTTGCGAGCAGTCTGCAATTGGGTGCGTTCTGCCCCTTGACCAGCTTGATGCAACGGATATATGCTTGCATGGCCTCTGCACATTCACCATCGTGATCCAATGGGAAGGACCCACGTTCGGGAGGTGTTGGGGACAGGGCTCTAAGAGTTGATCCTGGGTTGCCACTCATTTTGTGTTTTGTTCTCTTTGTTTGTTTCTTGTTTGTTTCTTGTTTGTGTGTTGTATTGTTTTTGTATGAAATTTATTTCTCGGTGAAAAATTATTCGATATATAGGAAAATATTTCTAGATTTATTTATAAAAGAAGATGAATTGACGTATGATAATTGAAGATGTCTCTGATTTTGTTCGATACGTAATTGTAAATATTAAATAAGTAGACAAGAAAACGATGTTATGGTCTCGTACATAGATATGGAGTTTAAATAAAAAATTAAATTTGTGCAAGGGTTGCAAATCTATGGTCTCAATCTCTTTGGATCTCTTGGGAACAAAGAGGCTCTTCTGATGTTCTTCAAGTCCAAGAAGAACATGACGACTCTTTCAAGACCAATACCACCACCAGCGTGTGGGGCACAACCGTACTCGAAGGCTTCGACGTAGTCCTTCAAACCTGGATCCTCGATGGATAACCCGTGAGCAGCCATTCTCTTACAAAGTAGGTCGTGGTCATGGATACGTTGAGCACCAGACAAGATTTCTTCACCTCTCATGAAGAAATCGTACGAGTTGGAGTAATTAGGGTTCTCGGCATCAGGCATAGTGTAGAATGGTCTGATGGCTAATGGGAACTTATCCAAGATATAGAAATCGGTATCGTATTTCTCTCTGACCAACTTACCCAAAAACTTTTCATTTTCAGTGGTTAAATCATCAAAGTCACCGACTTCCTTACCGGCTTCTCTTAACATAGCAATACCTTCCTTGTATTGAATTCTAACCATCTTACCATCCTTTGGTAACTTGAATTCTTCAACTGGGTATTGTCTACGAACCAATTCGATTTCCTTGGCATATCTAGTCTTCAATTCACCAAAGATGAAAACGAAAAGATCACTCAAGACATCTAATACCTCGTGGTAATGTTCTTCAAAGGTCATTTCAAGATCTAACCCGGTAAATTCGGTCATGTGACGGTGAGTATTGGAATTTTCAGCTCTAAACACTGGACCAATTTCAAAGACCTTTTCAAAATCAGCGATCATTAATTGTTGCTTGTAGAATTGCGGAGATTGAGCCAAGTATGCCTTATTCTTGAAATAAGCAACTTCAAAGACGTTAGAACCACCTTCAGATGGCGCACCTAAAAGCTTTGGAGTATGAATCTCGGTAAACTTCTTGGAGGTTAAAAATTCTCTAAATAAAGAACAAACACCAGCTTGAATCTTAAAAATAGCTTGGTTCGTGACAGTTCTTAAGTCAATGACACGAGCATCTAACCTGGTGTCTAAATTGACAACTGGTAACCCAGCAGCTTCAGCTTCAGCTTCAGAACGGGAAGCATCTTCAATTAAGATTGGTAAGGATTCTGGAGTCTCAGAGATGGTATGAATCTTAGTGATATGAATCTCCAAGTATTGTTGGGTAGCACTCTTAATTGGTTCGGAAACCTTAACGACCTTACCTCTAACAAGGACAATACTTTCCAAGTTTAAGTTGGCACACCATTTAACCATTTGTTTGGAGATTGAGCCATCCTCTTGAACCTTGACTAAACCTTGAACCAAATCAGATTGTTGTCTGAAGGTTAAGAAAGTCAAAGTAGCACCTTGTTGTCTCTTATTGTGAACTCTAGCTCTGAATAATACTTCCTTGCCATCATCAGCTTCGGTCAAGTCATGGAACTTGATACGTGGTTCCCCTGTACGAACAGTGGATTGTACCAATGGGGACTTACCGTAGTTATCTTTAGCTGTGTCAGAGGCAGCAGAGGCAGCTTCACGGGCAACTCTTTCGGCCTCCAATTCAGCGGCTCTCTCAGCCTTCTTCTTTAACTTCTCTTGTTCCTTCAAATACTTCTTTAGACCCTTCTTGGACAAAGGCTTACCGTCCTCGCCAAGAATGACAGGTTGTTCAGCAGCTGGGGCGGCAGCTGGTACTGGAGCAGTGGTTTCGTCAGACATAGTTGCTTCTCTGTTATCTGGGGGGTATACTATCACTCATTTAGATCAATATTACTTAATAAATGAAATTGAATAAAATGTTTTCTCTCTTCTCGACAAAAGATGAAAAAGTTGCGTCGTGTGGTGCACGGGCGGATGCATCGCTTGTTTTGTACATTTGAGTATTTATAAGTTGCATTTAAGTGTTATGTATATGTTGGAGAGTGTTATGGTAATCAATTGATTCTATGAGAGGGGTCCCTGCTGTTAATAATATTCCACTTTCATGGTGCAATCAGAAATAGATGTTTATCTTTTAATTAGGGCAACATTTATGAAAAACGCGACTATTGGAAAAAAAGTGGATCAATAATTACCACGCAAATATCTGGTTTGACTAGAGATAGGATATTACGGTTAGTGCTGATTGAGATAGATTAATCATGTTCAAACAGTTGTCTCAATTGAGTAAGAATCTCTCCGACGAAATTCAGAAGGGACTCATGGAGGACGGGCTGAATAACGACAATAATAGTTCTACTGATCTCACATCAGTAATTTATTCAGATGGTACCAAATATGTTGATTTACCCAAGGATGTTCAGACCAAATTAAAGAAGTTCGAAAAATATGAGTCTAAATACCCTCTTTTGTTGACAGCTTACAAGAATGAAAAGGTTAAATTAGAGAGGTTTGATGTCATCAAAAGGATCATTGCTGAGAATACACCAATCTCGGATTTAACCGATATTGAAACCACTTTGCCTCAATTCTTCCAGGATTTGAACGGTAAGAGTAATTTGTTGAAGGAAGAGGTTACAAGATTAAGCAAAGTTGAGGCCCTAAATAAGTCGTTGCAAAATGAATTGGATTCCCTGAAGGAGCAAATGGGGGAAAAAAATGGTGAGAATGTAACAACCACTGATGAACACAATGACGCTCCAGACAGTGAGTTAAAAGACTCCTTAGAGAAATCAAATTTACAATGCAAAGAACTTCAAGACAAATTATCGGAGAGAGATGCGGAAATGGAAAAGATCAACGATGAGCTGAAACAATTGAAACAATCTCACGAAGATAGTAATTCAAACAGTGAAAAGATTTCAGAACTTGAAAAAGATGTCACCGAAAAATCTCAAAAGATCATTGATTGTGAAAAGCGAATTAGCAACCAGGATTCAAAGATTGATGATTTGGAGAGGGATATTAGTACTAGGGACACTAAGATTGTGGAATTTGAAAAGTCAAATAGCGAAAAGGATAATCAAATAGGTCAATTGGAGAAACATAACAATGACAATGATACGAAAATCACAGAATTAGAGAAAAATGTTTCAGTTAGGGACACTAAGATCAATGAGTTGGAAAGAGTTATTACCGATAAAGATACGGAGATTACTGAGTCTGAAAAGATTATTGTCTCGAAGGACGAAAAGATTGCTGGGTTTGAGAAACAGATAACTATCAAGGAAGAAAGAATAAAATCCTTGGAAACTGCATCTGAGACTGCCTCTACAGTCACTCAAACCACATCAGCATCAAAAAAGATTAATAAAAAGAATAAAAAGAATAAAAATAAAAAAAATAATAGTGCCATTAATCAAACCGTTTCCGTTGATGAAAAAGATATTATCTCTACCTCCTTGGAAACTAATACTGATAATGATATCTCTGATAAATATGCCAACTTATTAAAGGATTACGAACTTTTACAAGATGAACATAAAGATTGTACCAAGAATTATAATGACTTGAAAGAATCATCAAAAAAAGATATTGCGAAATTACAAGAAGAACATAGGGATTTCGCTACCAAGTATGACACTCTAAAGGAGTCCTCTCAGAATGATTTTGTCGAATTACAAGAAAAGCATAAAGATTGTAGTCAAAAATACAATGAGTTAAAGGAATCATCAGATACTGAATATACTAAACTTGAGCAAGACAGAGTTACTTTAGAGGAAGAATTAACAAAAATTAAATCCGATTTAAAGACTAAAAATACAGAAATTGAGGAGGTTAGAGATATGTTAAGAGAAGTAGGTAATGATTTAGTTGAGGCTAGAGATACAATTAAAGAGCTTCAAACAACAAAGAATAAAGATCAGGAATTAGAGAATAAGCATGATGCACTTAATAAAGAAAATTTGAAGTCATTAAATAAGATAAAATTACTTGAGTCTAAACAAACAGAATTACAACAAAAAAATTCTGTATTGATAAATGAACAACAGAAATTGAATGCAAAAATTGTCAAATTGGAAACAGAAAATTCTAATTTTGTAAACCAATTAAAAACACTCAATTCCCTAAAATCATCAATGGTTCAAAAGGATAAGACAATCACATACCTGGAAAATCAAGTTAAGGAATACAATGAGAAACAAGAAACATTTAAGAAGAAATTGGATGTGGCTATTGGTGAAAACAATCAATTGAATAACAGAATCGAGTTATTGAAAAAGGAAAACATTACTCTAAACAATGATGTAAACAAAAACAGTGGTATGTATGAGAATTATTTGAAGGAAAACGGTAAACTATCAGAAAGGTTATCAATTTTACAAGAAAAATACAATACTTTGGAGAGTTTGAAGGCAAACTCAAATGACCAAGTCGATTCCATTAAAAGACAATGCGAAGAGTTGAATATCAAACTAAAGGAAGCCAATAAAAAAATTGTTTCCTTAGAAGAGGAATTAAATGACTATTCGAGTAACGTTCAAGATAAGACTAGAGAATCCGAGTCTATGAGAAGATTGTTGACTGAATTGCAAAATGATGAGACTAATAAGCAAAAAAATTACGAAACTAAAATTTCAATGATTCTTGATGAAAAGACTAAATTACAAAATCAATTAACCTTACAATCTTCTAGACATAACGTTGAATTACAAAATTTGGCCAATTCAAATAATGAATTAAGCTCACATATTAATGATTTAAAGTTAAAGGAAAAGAAATTAGTAAATGAGGTTCAAGCATTAAAAGAATCGAATGATTCTATTAAGAAAAAGGATTCTATAAACACTGAAAATTCAGAAGATTTTGAAAAGGTTAGAAAGAACTTAAAGGATTTATTATCTAAATCAGATAAGAAGCAACATGAATTACAAGATTCTAACAATGAATTGATGACCTTGAACAATGAATTGAATAAAAAATTAGATAGACTTACAAAGAATTATAGGACTCTTTCTAGTCAATTGACTGCCTTCAAAGAAAATGCTAATCAAACTTCAAGAATTAGTAGATCTAATTCTGTCAGTTCACAAGTA
This sequence comes from Jamesozyma jinghongensis, assembly GCA_030572895.1. Taxonomy (NCBI): domain Eukaryota; kingdom Fungi; phylum Ascomycota; class Saccharomycetes; order Saccharomycetales; family Saccharomycetaceae; genus Jamesozyma; species Jamesozyma jinghongensis. The sequence goes on from JAJMCG010000079.1 coordinate 38,216, forward strand.
TCGAATAGTAATAATTTGGCTGTTCCAGAGACAATTTCCATGTCTCGTCGTTCATCGTCTTTCAAGGATGTATCCTCAATATCTTCAACCGAGGATAATAGCATGATAAATGATCCTCAGTCACAAAATGAAAAGCTTGCATATGTCAAGAACGTTTTATTGGGTTTCTTAGAACATAAAGAGCAAAGAACACAGTTATTACCTGTTATTTCTACATTATTACAATTAGATAGTAATGATGAAAAGAGATTGCTTCTTTCATTGAGATAATAAAATTGTCTTAAAGCAGACTATAATAATCTATTTCAAGTATAAGGTTTTTTTAAACAACTGATATATGACACATATGTGATGATTTAGTGATTTTATAGATAGGCAATGCTGTATATTCAGTTTTTTTATGTAGATAGTAATAATAATTTGATGAGGATAAATTACTCATCAGTTGTAGAGTACTCATTGATATAATCAATTCCTCCGACACAATCAGCCACAGATAATTGGTCATCTCCAAGCATGTCAATAACATTAAGTGCAACATCGACAGTTCTATGAGCACCATCATGCTCTAAAATCAAACCTCTATTTTCAGTTAATTTCCAGTTTGCGACGTCATTGTAAATATCTTGTTCGGTTCTAAATGGGTCATTAGAAACCAGTCTCCAATCAAAAGTGTCGTGATCCCATAAAACAGCTTGTAACCCAAATTGCCTTGTAATAGCTCTTACTCTATCATCTAACCCACCATATGGTGGTCTAAACCATTTAGGTGTATGATCACCTGTGGCATTCATGGCCCAAATGGACCATTCAATCTGAGCTATAATTCCCTCGTTAGTTAGACCCGGTAAATATGCATGACTCCAAGTATGGCTACCAATTAAATGTCCCTCTTCCATAATTCTTTCATAAATATCAGGATGGTTTACACTATTGATACCTAATGTGAAGAATGTTGTCTTATGTTCAAGTCGATCCAATAATCTCTCTGTTGCCGGAGAAGGTCCATCATCGAAGGTCTGGGATAGTTTATGACACGTTTTAATGTCATCATGTGCTACACAACTATCACAATCAAAAGAACAGGCCTCACGAGGATTTGTATTACAGACACCTTGTGGGTGTGCTTCGTAATCTGGGATCTTATCAAAATCAATGAAGTCCAATGGAATATAAGGCGGATCTAAACCTGGCCATTGAGTCATCCCAGTAAAATCAGTTAACCATTGTGGAAAGGGTGTTTGTGTTGATTCATCTCCAACAAATGCAACACCACCATTTTTGACTTTTCTTGGTGGTTGAACGGCAAGAGCTGCATTAATTGAATATGTTAGAGGTAATAAAACAGATAACTTCATAGTTTTCTTAACTAATAATTTGAAATACAAATATTTTATTATTCTATCAAATTGTAAAATTATAGTTATCCCCTATCTATGAGTCGAAGTCTAATATATAATTCATTATATAATGTTTTTTTTTTTTGTTTGCTGACACAAAGTTACTCAAACAAAAATCTGGAACGATATTGCGAGATACTAACAGTTTCATAATATATAGTCATAAGATGTGTTGTTAATTCTTCCACCTGCCATAGTTCTTTTAACTAATTCGACAAACTGCTCCTTGTGGCTTATAAGTTGGTTAGCAGCTTCCTTATTCAGTGGATCCTTGGGGTTTGGTTCTAAGAATAAAAAGAGAAGTCCGATAATTACACTTTGTAGATCTAAGGCAGGTGACCAATCCTCTCTTAAAATGTTTAAACAAATCTTCCCTTCTGTATCGATGTTTGGATGATAAATTTTATTCATGCAAAGTACCTTTGGTGTTTCTATGGGATAGTTTTCATTGATTTGAAAGCTGAATTGAAAATGGCCACCTTTGTATATACCTTCATCTGGAACTACATTAATATGGAGAAGAGGTGGTTCTGTGCTAGTGGTATCCGTAGGTGGAACTACAATAGTTAGTGAAACCATGGGTGGCAGATCTAAAGATTCGATATCCCTCTGTAATCGGATTCTGGATGCTGATAAAAAGTGTGACTGTATAGACGATTGATTCACCCCTGTACTAAGGGCTTGTTGTTGTTTCTTCTTCTTTTGTAATTGACGTAATTTAAGCTAGATATAGAATTAGGAAACTTACTTCGTGCAAGCATCGAAGGGAGGCCTGCAAAGCAGCAAGTCAATTCAAAGATTAGTTAGTTTATGGATATTCTTCCAAATTCCGTCAAAACAAAATTAAAATACATACCATAATGTAAAATAATGTATTCACTAAGTTATATATCAACTATACTACTAGTAAACACTATTACTTATCTAGTTGTTCAATTAACCATTATAAAGAATTCCTGTAGTACAATAAAAACATCTGCCATTTGTATCACGTGTATCGATTTGAAATATCTAGAAAATCAATATAGTAAAAAAACTTAACGTGTATTGCTTACTTTTCATATAAAGTCAAAAGTTCTATTATTAGGGAGCCAAAATACCATATTCTACTAGACGTGTGTAGCCAACGATTGATAGACAGCCATGCGTAGAGGCAAGAAGAATATTTTGTCCTTGAGGGCTAAGGCTCTTGGGAAGCTGTCGCAGGCCTACATGAATGTGCCTGTGTCCAAGGAACAGCAACCATTGACAGATCAAAATAACTCTCTAGAAGTCATCACTCTTTCTTTACCTATTTTTTACTCTACAGACACGTCGAGAATTTACACCATCCCACTGACATTGAATGAATGGGAAATTTTATTGGGTGTCTGTGGAACAACAACTACTTCTGTTGAACAATCTGAAAGACTACTTAATGATGTCATCTCTGTTTACTTCTTGGAATCTCCAAGACAGAGACTTTCAGATGTTTTATTAGCCAAGTTTAAATTGAATGGAATGAAGAATCCTAACGAAGTATTGACATTCCAATTGACTAAATTTTTGATTAGCATCAGTAGTAGATTTCCAGAATTGACTGATAACTGTTTGAGTTTGATTGACCAATACCTTTCCCTTGTCAATAAACTTTTTACAGTTAAACAATCGAGTTTATTCTCTTTGCTGGGCTTCATGAATGCATTTATCAGAGATAACTCTGCTTTGAGATTGATGGAATTCACGTGGAAAAAATTATCCAAATCATTTATCCAAGATGGGTTTATCCATCAAGTTGAATCGGTACTAAACTTGAATACTACGTTTACAAATGATTCCATAGTTCAGTATTTTGATGCCGGTTATGAAATATGCGGTGCGCTATTCATCGATTTGTTAGCTAAGTTACAGGTTTCCTTAACTTGTAGAATCCTGGAAATTCAAAATAATCCATTCTCATTAACAGACTATTTATTACAACAACAAAGTGATTTTTATGCGAACAGAGATGTAATTCCAGAGAAGGCCGTTGGTAAGGATGTTGAGGCTTCTTCTACTGTGACTGCTACTCTAAAACAATCGAACTCATTATTGTTAGAGATGTGTGAGTTTTCAATTCAATACTGTATGAGTGTTAGTAACGGCTTTGATTTATCTAGTGATTGCCGAACTAGATTCTCGTTTGAGGCCAGAGCGTCCTTTATTCAATTGTTGTGTCTAACTCCATTTTTGAATGAAGTTGAGTCTAAATTATTCTCCGAATTTGTGAAATTAATCGGTTTCTCAATTGATCATTATTTTGTCTCAGAGATGGTCACCTTCCCCTTAGTAAAGACAATTATCTCAGCAGGATCTTTGTTGAATTTTTTTACAGAAGATGTCTCGGAGTCCTTGTTACGTTCATTCCCACTTTTAGTGGGATCTGAGCATATTAACTCGTCCTTTATTGCTGATATTTCAAAGATATTTTCAATTGGCTTATTACCTTTGAATGAAGACTCTATAGTTAGTACTATATACTCCATCAACAATTTACTTACCTCGGTTGATGATGGTATGGCTAACGCAATGCTTAGAGAAAGACAGTTGACACTTGCTTCTGGAAATACGCATCCATTGTTGACTAGTCCTGGTAAATCTGACAATTATGATTCCATAAAATCCGGAAACGATGATATAGTTAGTGAAATTTCAAAGGGGAGAAGTGCAATAAAAGCTGATGGAAAATTCACTGAGTATCACAGGACATTATTTGAAAATTGTGTCACAGCCACGACTACCATTTCATGTCACTATAACAGTCAGGCTATTACTGCTCTCACTATATCCATTTTAACTCAAAAGGTGGCTGTTATTTCAAAAGAATTAGATGATATTATTTTAACTGCACTAGCATCATTATCACCATACACTAGTGCAAACGAATTTTCAATGTTATTGAAATTCTTGAATTTGACTGGTACGCTAGCAGCCAAACATGAAAATGCTGTTTTAGCGGAGTCTATTATAAAGGCTAAAAGAAAAATATCAGAAGAACTCACATCTGTCACTGGGATTGATAAAGATATTTTTAGGCTACAATTGATTGATTTATTAGATTCTATCATTTCTAGTGGTGAAGTCGACAGAAGTGAGCATCATAGACCACACACTGAAATATCTCGTGTAGCCGAGCAAATCGCTTCATACTTAAATCCTTTGGCCATTCTTTTACCTGCACCAGGAACTAGACCAATCGATATAACTAAAGATGAAACATTGACAAATATGTTTAGAAACATGTGGTTCAATATGGTGGTCCATGGGTTTTACTATGGTTCAGATTTAGTTCGGAAGAATTATCAGTCTCTGTTGACCATTGCATACAATAGTCCTCCATTGGCTTCCGATTTCCCAGTAAACAACAAAGAAATGTCTCTAGATATGAACACAATTTTGCGTCGTGGCTCATCCAACTCCAATATCAAACAACAAAAGCAATTGATTATGGGTTTCCTAAGCACTAATGCAGTCCAAACAAGAGCTCTACCAAGTTCCAAAGTTGTATTTTTTGCTTCGACTGCATTGTTAGAAACAATTAGATGTGAGGCAGGTGACTGTTCGAAGGTTTTGTTGTATCTCTCAGATCCATCCATGGAATCCAGCTCTATGGATAGGGCAATTAGTATGATAGCAATTTCAATGATTACTAAATATGTTAGATTAGCTGAAGAGGGTCGTTTGGAAACTTTTAATTCAAAGATGATTGCTGATACGTTAAATAACATGATGTTATGCTTAGTCGATAGAAATCCATTCTTACAAGAAGCAGCATTTCAATGTTGTGATTTGTTTATCAGAAGTATTCCATCATCATTATGTCATCATAACTCCCTTTATACTTTGTTGGATTTAATGACTACAGTATTTGATAGTATTATGGACTGTCAGGCTAATAAATATGAACCACGATATGAGTTTGTGCTGAAGCACTCTAACATACATGTTCTACTTCCAGGATCGAAGTCATGGCGTACTACTACATTGAACAAACTTCATAAATCCGCTCTGATTTGGGTAAAAACCATTTTAGAAAAATCTAACCAAGATACTAAAATTCTATTGCAGTCGTATGTTTCTGATATAAGCCAGACGAGTAGAGTCGCAACTATTGAATACGGTGTTTCTTTTGCAATGGAGATGGCTGGCCTAATCATTTCGGCTGACAAGGAACTTTCAATGATATCTTACTCAGGTTCAGAGAAACCGAATACTATTTCAAGTTTCATATCCCAACACTCTTGGAGGTCAAAATTTTTGGTTGATACTGCGATTGTATCTTCAACAGATGATATGTCTCTTGAAATACAAAGTCAAGTTCAAAGCATCAGATCAAGACTGGAGCTTGGTATAGCTATTCCAGAGAAGTCCGTGACTGAATTCTTGGACGTGTCTGCAGCATTATTGATACTCGGTAATACCAAGGTATCATCTTTGATTTATAATATTGTCCATGTGCCATTTGAGGTCTTTACTTCATCAGCAATGAAAATTGCTACCAATGTCTGGCTAACAATAATTAAAGAAAGAGGTGATCTAGCTCATATATTATTAGCAGAGGTTTGTTATTGTTGGAATCGTTCTATAGATGAAGGATTTGGTCTTTACTCTCGTCAACATGATCTATTAGAAGCAGAATTTCAAAAAATGGAATATACCCCATATAACAAAAAGGCAATTAATAGGGACGCACATATTGCTTCACAATCAATGCAACCCCACAGACATGTGATTAGGTTCTTTGTTTCCCATTTTGAAGGGACTTTATTTCAAAGTGGATCATTATTGAGAATTTTTACTAACGTTGTATTATATGGTTTATCTGGTTTAAAGAAGGCCTCGCTTCATCCATTTGCTCGTATGATTCGTAATGAACTATTAATTTTTGCTATTGCAGTATTAAAAGCGAATTACACTCAGAAGAGTAAATATGTCGATAGATTATGCAAAGAAATTATTGATGCCGGTTTAACATGGTTTAAACGACCTGCCTCTTGGCCATTTGGTTCCAATGAGTTGAAAATAAAAGCAGATCTGTCTACTGTTGTAGATTTCTACTCTAAACTGGATGGTGTCACAAAACTTATGATTAATCATTGCGAGAAAGATCTTAACTTATTGAAATATTTCCTCGCTGATGAAATTCAACAAATCCAAACTTGGTTAGCACCATTGGTTAGATTGAACGGTGCCAATAGTAATCAATTACCAGAGAATTTAGTGGTCGCTGCTTTCAATAAGGATCCACGACTGGCTGTTAATATTGTTCAAAGATATCCAGGGAAGTTAAAATCGATTTTAACCGCATTGGTTGTTAAAAACCCAGTTGCATGTGCAAATGTTCCAGAAGCTTTAGATAATTTCTTATTTGGATTAAGCAAATCAGAATATATGCATTCAATTCTTTACTGGTGTCCAGTTAATCCAGTGAAGTCAATTAATCTATTTTTACCAAAATGGAGGAACAATGAATTAATTTTGCAGTACAGTATATTCTCTTTGGAATCCCATGATGTTAATGTCACATTCTTCTATGTTCCTCAAATTGTTCAGTGTTTGAGAAATGATCGCACAGGTTATGTGGAAAGGTTGATTTTGGACACTGCAAAAATCAGTGTGTTGTTTGCTCACCAAATTATTTGGAATATGTTAGCAAATTGTTACAAGGGCGACGATGGTTTGATTGAAGATGCCATCAAACCCACTTTGGACCGTGTTCGTAAGAGAATGCTTTCTACGTTTAGTAAGAAACATTATGAATTTTATAAGAAAGAGTTTGGATTTTTCAATGAAGTTACGGGTATTTCTGGTAAGTTGAAACCATACATTAAAAAAAGTAAGGCTGAAAAGAAGCATAAAATTGATGAGGAAATGAGTAAGATTAAGGTTGAAGAAGGTGTTTATCTACCATCAAACCCAGACGGTGTTGTAGTGGATATCAATCGTACCAGTGGTAAGCCATTACAATCACATGCTAAAGCCCCTTTTATGGCAACATTTAAGATTAAGAAGGATACTAAAGACCCAGAAACTGGTGAAATTGAGAGCGTTGAAAAATGGCAGGCTGCCATTTTTAAAGTCGGTGATGATTGTAGACAGGATGTCTTAGCGTTACAATTGATTTCTATGTTCAGAACAATCTGGTCTTCGATTGGTTTGGATGTTTATGTGTTCCCATATCGTGTAACGGCAACTGCACCAGGTTGTGGTGTCATTGACGTCCTACCAAATTCTATTTCTCGTGATATGCTCGGTCGTGAAGCCGTTAATGGCTTGTATGAGTATTTCATTAGTAAATTTGGTCCTGAAAATACAATCGAATACCAAAATGCTAGAAACAACTTTGTTAAATCATTGGCAGGTTACAGTGTTATTTCTTATTTGTTGCAATTTAAGGATAGACATAATGGTAACATTATGTATGATGATCAAGGTCACTGTTTGCATATCGATTTTGGGTTTATCTTTGATATAGTTCCAGGTGGCGTTAAATTTGAAGCTGTTCCATTTAAGTTAACAAAGGAAATGGTAAAAGTAATGGGTGGGTCTAATGATACTCCTGCTTATTATGACTTTGAGGAATTATGTATAAAGGCATATTTGGCGACGAGACCCCATATGGATTCTATTCTTGAATGTATTCAACCTATGTTAGATAGTGGTTTACCATGTTTCAAGCCAAGAACTATGAAAAATTTGGAGTCAAGATTCCAACCTCAAAGAACTGATCATGAAGCTGCATTATACATGAAGAGTTTGATAAGGAGAAGTTATGAAAGTCTTTTTACTAAAGGTTATGATGAATTTCAAAAGATAACTAACGGCATTCCATACTAAGCTACGTATAACATAGTTTATTTGTTTATAGAAATCTGATTAAAATGTATAAAATGATATAATTTAGACTGAATAATAAATAATGAAAAGCGGATGTAGCTTAATTAGAATTGGCAAAATTAATTGTCTATCGTACGTAGATAAAAAATTTAATACATTAAAATTGTAAAACAAAAATGATCTCTAGCGGGATCGAACCGCTGATCCCGGCGTTATTAGCACCGTGCCTTAACCAACTGGGCCAAGAGATCTTATATTAATATTTTTGTTGTACATTAGATCTGACACGAGTTGTTAATGTTACCTTAAAACAACGTGACGAGCAATTAACTTGATGAGCAATTAACGCATCAAGCTTAACCCGCAAAACACAACAACAGTTAACTTAGCGCACAGTACACAGATCATGTTGGAACAAAAATCAACATTTATCCATATGTCGATAGTTTAAATGAATAAATATTTGTTCACGTGACTATAAGATTATTACACAATTGTACAATGGATGACATAAATTATAAGACTAGAGAATTGAGGTTCGCACGGTCATCAAATTAGTGGAAGCTGAAGCGCAAGGATAAATAATGTAATAGGA